>LBNU01028680.1:101556-116564 GCA_014162995.1 Artemisia annua | reverse complement strand
ATGGGGGTGTTATAGATTGGTATCATGAGCACAAATTATAGTGAACTAGGTCTTTTTATTTTTAAAAACCTAGACTATAATCATTTATATATATATATTTTTTTTTTTTTTTTTTTTTTTTTTTTTTTTTTTTTTTTTTTTTTTTTTTTTGGAAATTTTAACTTCGGTAATAAAAGGTTAGGAGGAACCGAGTGGATGATGGGAATAAACAAAGGAATTTCGAAAAATCAGGGATTGTGATTGAGTTGGTTTCCGAAAATAAAGAAATCATGCACCTAGCTCTGACTTTGGTTCCATTCGATTTATATACCAAAAGAAAATTTCGACCCTTAGTTTTATTTTTGACGTGTACAAGTTTTGTGCATAATACAAGGTATAGTTTTTATTATCATAAGTGTGAAGGGTGTGGGCTATGGAAAACTTTGGGAAAAGTGTGTTCCCTTTCGGGAAGCAAACAAATACCCCACCTCTTCATGCGGGAAAGTGCTTTTATTTTTCTTTTCGGGACTTGAGTCCCGCTCGTCTGCTTCTGTTTCTCAAAAGATTCCAACCATTGATTATGGCTTCTTCTAAATACACCATGATCATTACCTTATCATTGACTTTATTGTAAAATATTCTCTACTTTTTTATTAATGACCATAAATGAGAACAACAACTTCAACAATTGAATGAAGTATGAGTACCTCATCATTGACGTCATCATAGTGTGTCAAAAAAAATCTTTTTCTTTTTCTTTATTTATTTACTTTTGTAGTTATTTTTTTACCTTTTTTTGTCATATAGATATTTTCACTTGTTATATACATATGTTTATACATGAAAAGTAATATAATATTTATTGAAAATAAATAATTAAAAATGCAATATAAATAAACAAAAAATTTAAAATATAATATAGTGAATGTTACATAATTATTTTGTTAGGTTAATATTTTCCGGAATACGATAATAATATTCGCGAAACACATTTTGACGACTAACATATGTGTCCTCCCATCCAGATGCATTTCCACTTTTATATGTAATCCAAAGTGGATTAGTTAACGGTAATAGACAACCTTCGCGTAGTGTCGCTTTAATATAATGGTTATCATTCACATGAACAATCACAATTGTCTCATGTGGTTCCGATTGGGGTGGACTCGACCAAAGCGGAAAACTCGTAGTGCAGCCTCCGACATTTCCTCCATGAGTTAGACTTATAACAACTCTTTTATATGCTGAGGCAATAACCAAACTTGTGTTTAGCATTTCCATCCACTTTCCAGCTTTTTTTACGGCCTCATAAATTTTTTTATAACCGCTCGTTCCAAATATATACTTGTATTTCTGTTGGTTAAAATCTAACTCGTGCACCAAATCAGACCGAATACGACGCCACTGATCTTGAGGGAGACCAAGAGCGACAACGACAGATCAAAATCCGCAATTTCCATCACCTATGACATCTTGTAAATTGTAACATAAGGATGGAAAATCTGTGAAAGTTGTTTCAAAAATATTTCCGGAATGCGTTCCGGAGACGATTGGCTCACATATGAACTATGTCTCGGAGGTTGGTTTAAGTCCAGGAACACGTCACGTGCACGTGTTTCATAGTTCGAGTATGAANAATCCGCAATTTCCATCACCTATGACATCTTGTAAATTGTAACATAAGGATGGAAAATCTGTGAAAGTTGTTTCAAAAATATTTCCGGAATGCGTTCCGGAGACGATTGGCTCACATATGAACTATGTCTCGGAGGTTGGTTTAAGTCCAGGAACACGTCACGTGCACGTGTTTCATA
Organism: Artemisia annua; assembly: GCA_014162995.1. NCBI lineage: Eukaryota > Viridiplantae > Streptophyta > Magnoliopsida > Asterales > Asteraceae > Artemisia > Artemisia annua. Next base: position 114,771 of record LBNU01028680.1, on the reverse strand, counting down.
GTTCGAGTATGAACTATGTCTTGGTGGTTTCTCGTTCAAGTCTACCCCGAAAAACTTGGTTGAATGACTACTTTTACTAGGAACTTGAATTATCGGATCAACACACTTCTTTTTTTGTTGTTTCTTGCTTGGTCGTCCACGGGGATTTTTTTTAACCACAGGTTCTTTAATTAGAAGTGCACTTGGATTGCTTATACAACCTAGCTTTCTTAAGAAACTCATTGCATTGGACTGCTTGTTAAAATTTTCTTTAAAAATGTGTAAGTCATCGTCACATTGAATATCTTCATCTTCCAAGGGTTTTGACCATGAAACATCTAGTGTCCTCCAAAAGATATCAATTAACTCCAAGGGGATATACTCACCTGCAATAAAACAATAAAAATTGTTGTTAATATTTTTTGAAAAACCAAGACATCAAAAAGTTAATCAAATAATAACAGTTATATATGCTGACCTGAAAATAAGTACGCTGACAGTACGCAAGCACATGGTATCCCACAACTCTTACGAACTTTTTTTTTTTTGGGTAACATGGGTTTCCGACTCGACAACTCTTACGAACTTGAAAACCACACATTGAGTATTCGAACTCAGGATCATTCAATCGATGAACTTCTCCTAAAATCATATCAAGGGCTTCATTTGAAACAAAACCCCGTAATAAGTTGAAACACGAAATATTATGTTGATGATAACGAAAGATTCTGCTTCTTTCAAAGCTTCCGTTGATTGCCGTAACTTGAGACTGCACGATCTCATTGATACATCCCACAAATTGCTCTAAGCTGTGTTTTTTATGTTTCAAGTATCTTTTTAACTTAGCGTGTTGGCTCTCAACTCTATTTGTTGTGCGATTGTTAAAGTTGAAAGACACGTTAGTCCATGGAGACACAAACCGTTCTTTATGATTTTTTAACCATTGTTCGGTTACATAACTTAAAACACCTGAAATGTTTAAAAAAATAATAAGGTGATGTAGCAAAAAAATATAAAAGAAATTTAAAATATGAAATAATATAATATTAAATGTAAAATAAAGAAAAAGATACGTGGATATTCTTCGAGGACTGACTGAAGTTGCTTGTAGTTCTCCAAATACGAAATATACGTTTGAGAATCTTCCAGTGAATCCCATGCCGAAATAAATGATTCCGAATCTTGTTTCTTCCTGATCGTTGGCCTACAATACTTAAAAATATTCTGGTTAATGTGCCATCTACAAAGTAACTGTGTAGCGTTTGGAAAAACTTTTTCGCATGCATTCATCAGAGCCAATTCTCTGTCCGTGATTATAACACGTGGATGCATGCGCTCGTTAAGTGTCAACTTTAAGCACTCTAACACCCACGTAAAGTTTTTCGTCTTTTCTTCACTTATAAAGGCAAAGGCTATACAAAATGTCTTGTGTGTTGAAGTTACTCCAACTATCTCCACAAAAGGCATATTATACTTGTTTGTCTTATAGGTAGCATCTATTATCACCACGTGTGGGAATGCACGCCAAATATTAAAGGATGTCGGGTGAACAAAAAACAGAGCTTCCAACTGATTCGTAACATCATTTGTCGAAAAATCATGAACATAACCATTAGAGTGTAAAAGAGACATAAGAACCTGCGTTGAAATTTTTCATAATTAATTTTCATTTTATTTATTGAAAATAAATAAACCAAAATATATAGAAGAAAAAAACATTAAAATAGTTGTGTAATGGTTTACCTGCATCTTTGAGTGTTTTCCAACTCTTCCGGCCTTGCGAATTTTAGCTTGTGCATTATATATATCTTTGAGTGTTGACACATTATCCTTATTTCGCGCCTTTATTATTGACAATATGTCATGTGGCTCCACATTTTTCTTTGTCAAATCTTCAACCAATTGATATTCTTCATTAGACAATCGTCTCGCATATGGATGCCCCTCCATATTTCGTGCAGGAGAATGATTATGTTTTTCACATATCACACTCATCAACCAACCATCATGCATACTTGAATACTTTCCTACCAACTGGAATGGACAATTAATCTTTTTAGTAGCAGATTTTTTACTTGTTTCTTTTGGTTTATATTCACCACCACGATCACACATAAGCGTGACTTCATAGAAAAAACCACTTTCGTTCGTGTATGATTTTTGAGTTACAATAACGTAACCAAGAGACCGTGCCTTAGCTTGCGCCCAACATTTTAACTCTTCACGAGACTTAAACACCTAAAATGAAATTTCTTTTTGTTAATGAAAATGTTCACTTTTAAATGAATAGCATAAAGTTAAAAATTATTGCCTATGACATAAAAACAAGTGTACCTCACGAGTAAAAAATGACGATGTCTCCATAAAAAAACCATCACTTTCACTTGAGTTGTTGTTTCCATTAAAAAACGACATTCTTTATATATGCAAAACAAAAAAGGCTCCTGCAATAAAATATAAATAATAGTTAGTAATTAGATCGATATATAATAACAATAATATTTATATATACCAAAAAATAAATAAAAAATAAAATAAAATAAAAAATAAAAAAAGAAGCCGAATGCATAAAAGCTCCCAAGAAAATACGGAGTAAAAAGGATCCGATGCAAAACTTATTTCTCTCACATAATAATACTTATATATACCAAAAAATAAAAAATAAAATAAAATAAAAAGTAAAAAAAAGAATCTGATGCATAAAAGCTCCCAAAAGGATCCTATGCAAAACTTATTCATCTCATTCTCTCACACACTTATTTATCTAATTCTCTCACACACTTAACCCCATATCTCACACTCTTCACCAAAAACAACCATGTAACCCACCACCATCCACACCCCCTCAACAGCCTCGGTGCCAACCCCAGCCACCAAACGGCCGCTCGACCCCAGCCACCAAGCGTCGCCCAACCCCAGCCACCAAACGCCGCCAACCCCAGCCACCAAACGCCCTAGATGGCCGCTCGAACGTAACCACCAAACGCCCTAGTTGGCCCAATCACAACCAGATCTACCATCGAACGCAACCACCAAACGCCGCTCGACCCTAGCTTTTCCGACGTCATTTTCCGGCAAAGATTGTGGCGGCATTGATCTTGAAGAAGAACTGGTAAAAATAGGGTGCCATAAAATAATTACCTTTTCGGCAAAGATGGTTTTCCGACTTCAGTTTCTGGCAAAGTAGTACTTATCAGTTTGAGTGATATGTGGAAAAGTTTAGCAAGTGTAAAACTACTTTAAATGGGTATAGAAGTTATGTGTTTAAAAATCAAAATTAACAAATTTATATACTAATCAGTTATGATTGTAATTAAATTAATTATTACTAGTAGTTAGGAATGTATTAAGTGTATTAATGAGTGTCACATAAATCGGCAAGGTCGGTGGCCTTGTAGCATCTAATCGGCGATTAATCGACTTTTTAGACTTTTTTTGCAACACTGGTTCAACATGTTGTCTAGTTTTTACGAATTGCAAATATATTGTACAGCATTATAGTGTAAGTGTGTGTAGTATATGAGACCTATAGCGTGTTTTTAGCGTACAATTCTTCAAAAGGGCATTTTTTTATCGTTTCGCCCAAGGCATCATATAAGTCAGGAACGGCCATGGCAGGGCCTACCGCTTGACTCTCGCGTCTTGTCTTGATCATTGTGTTTAAAGTGGTGTGAACATACTTCTCTCCGGTATATGAAATGAAGAGGAAGCTTCTCACAAAAGGACACATTCATACGGGGAAATAATGTAAAATCAGAAGTAATTTTGTACACTTCGTAGAGCTATTTAAGACCTTATTATTGAATTATGGGATGTCATTTTCATAAGCCATTTGTATAATACTGTACAGTTAGTATTATCAATTTTGTAATGTATATTTTGTTTGAGGACAATTTATTTAGAGGTTATGGGTTCACACATCATCAAAATAGGATTCGCACCTATCTTAATTTTTTTTTAAAATTTTTTTATTATAAAACTGAAAAATAAAGAAAAAGAACTTAAATTATAAAGTTTGATAAGTTAAAATTATTAAATATAAAAAAATATGAAGCAAAATACCAATAACGAAAAAAAACCAATAAAGTAAAAATAGTAGAAGACAAAATATACCAAACAAAAAAAATTTAAAAATTGTCATATCATGTCAATAAAACAAAAACAGATACAAAAGTAAAAAAAGTGAGGGGGTTAGATGGTCGACGACCCTTTTTTATATTGCCGTCTTCTGCATATAATCCAAGAAATCCTAATAAAGTAAAATGACATGCTAACCACAAAAAAAAAAAAAAAAAAAAAAAAAAAAAAAAAAAAAAAAAAAAAAAAAAAAAAAAAAAAAAAAAAAAAAAAAAAAAAAAAAAAAAAAAAAAAAAGATCATTTGGCTAGGATTATTGACTAAAAAGAGGTGAGACGGTTTGATTGTATACAAAACCCGATGATCCTTTTTATATTGTCGTCTTCTGCATATAATCCAAGAAATCCTAGTCAAGTAACCACCCAAAAAAATATCAATTGGCTAGATTTTTAACTAAAGAAATTTCACCAACCCACCCGCACTACGACCAAAACACATGCCAAAAAAGGTTCGTTTCACGCCACTAATTAAATAATACCAAAACTTAATTTACCAAAACACCCCCCAAAACGACCCGACGACCTTATAAAACACTTATTCAAAAGGGTATATGCAAATAAGACTACTAAATTTTTGCATCTCAACCCAACTTCATCTTTGCTATCTTAACATCTCAGTTATTAGTTTAGTTCCACACTTGCAATTGCTTGAAATCTTTGATTTGATTTTTTTTTTCTCATTAATCTATTCTTTCATCAACATATAATGGATTCAATCATGAAGGAGTTTGAACATCTTGTAGTGAAACTGGAGGCAATCAAATCAGCCACTGACAACTTTAGTGACACCAAAATTATCGGAAAGGGTGGTTTCGGAAATGTATATGAAGGAGAACTATCTCAACCAAGGAGGAAAACTAAGGTTGCTTTTAAGCGTTTGGATCGTAAACATGGGCAAGGTAACCCTGAGTTCTGGAAGGAGGTCATGATGCTTTCCTGTTACACCCATGAAAATCTTATCTCTCTCCTTGGATATTGCAACGAGGGTGGTGAGATGATTTTGGTGTATGAGCATGCATCTAATGGCAGCCTTGATCGCCATTTGAGTTCCACTAATCTCACGTGGACTCAACGTATTAGGATATGCCATGATGCTGCCAAGGGACTACGTTACCTTCATGAGGATAAGGGTAATCATCACAGAGTTCTTCACAGAGATATAAAAAGTTCCAACATTCTATTGGACGAGAACTGGAAAGCTAAAGTCTCTGACATGGGACTGGCAAAAGTAGGACCTGCTAATCAGTATACGTTTTTAATCACCGATATTGTGGGTACATTTGGTTACATTGATCCAATGTATCTGCGCATGGGCTTTCTAACGAAAGAGTCTGACGTATACTCTTTCGGTGTTGTCCTTTTTGAAGTATTATGTGGAAGACTATGTTTTGATTATAGCAATGCTCATAGTTGGAATATAGTGCATATCTGGAAACAAAAATACGAAGAGAACAAGTTAGATGAGGTTATGCTTAAAGATGATCTTATGCAAGCATTGGATCAGAGTTCTCTGGAAATTTTTTCAGAGATTGCCTATCAATGTTTGCAGGAATCACGTGAAAAACGACCAAAGATGTCTGATGTTGTGGAAAAACTAGAGATAGCACTCAAAACTCAGGAGCATGTTGATCTCACACCAAAGAAGTATCGAGAGATAGTTAAGGCAGTGGTACCTCCTCTGATCTATAGATCCGTAGAGGAACTCAAGGTGCTTCTCTCCAAAGGAGTCCTCCTTAATGGGGGCAAAACGGTAATTAACTACTCTTATTATTATTATTATTATTATTATTATTATTATTATTATTATTATTATTATTATTATTATTATTATTATTATTATTATTTTAGTTATTATTATTTTTCTGAGAGATCGCAAATTTAGATTTATTTAGGGACGGAGGGAGTATTGTAGTCCCCTTCTTGTGTCAACCAATCAAAAGATAGTTTAGTGGGTAGAGATGATATTTGATTGGTTGAAGAGTCTAGTAGTCCTACTTTTCTTAAACTATGTATTTTTTATTTTGGGACAAAGGGAGTAATAACTAATTTGGAACTTTATTTTTAATTGGACATGTAGTGGCTGTCTATAACTGAAAAGGAGGAACACGTTGAAAGGATTTACATTGAAGCATGTCTAAATCCCGTTGGAATCAAAGCTAACCGGCTAAAACATCCGTATGGTAGCATTGTTAATTCAAGGTGACTTATCCTATTCCTATCCCTTTTGTTTGGAACATGGAGTGAGTTATGCACTTATGCATTTAGTGAAAGTTCAAGGGGTATTCAATAACTTTATCCACCCCGTTAATCTAATTGTTGGCTTAATTCTTCTTTAAGCAGATTTCCAGGTGGCGCATTTTACGAATATAAATTTGAATTCAAAGCACGTGTGAAGGTCAATACTTGACACCTCAAGTCTCATACACGCTCAACCTTGTCTTTCGATATAGTTTGCAATCCGATGTCAATTCATATAGGCCCCTTAGATACAAGGAAGATGGGGAGGAGACAAAAGTGTTTATAACTTACCCGATAGATATGAGTCGAGATGGATGGTTCATTGCTCCATTATATCAGTTTACAAGCCAAGACAAAACTGTAGATCTTCAATTTGTGTTTGAAGACCGTGAGATCACTTTACTAGTAGCAGGCATCGAGTTCCAACCATTGGAAGAAAAAGTGAGTGGTTTAAAACTTTACTTTCATTGTTCTTTGTTATTGATGGTTCCACTATTTTTAAAAGCTTTAGAAAATTTACGGCACATTTTCTTTAACTCTGTCATACATAGGCTAAACTGCATAATCCAATGTTTGAAGAGTACCAAGAAATAGTCAAAGCTGCCTCACAGTTTCTCGTTTATGAATCCCTTGTGGAACTTAAAGAGATTCTCTCCAAAGGAGTCCACCTCGACGGATACAAAACGGTAATTGACTAGCTATACCCCCTATTCATTGAGGTCTTTTATTATATTTTTAAGAGATAAAATGAGCATAACTAATTCCCAGCTTACTAATTATACAGTGGTTTTCCCTTAATGAGAAAGGAGAACACTCTCACATGATATCCATTAAAGACTGTTTGATCCCAAATGAAGATCTCCCTTCTCGATATGAGTCTCATTGTTGGTCAAGGTGACTTGTCCTCCTCAGACTCATCCCTATTGTTTCATAAGTAAATATAAATTGATGCATCATTCTTTGCTTCTCCTACTTCATGCAGATTTCCAGCGGGCCTTTATCAAACAAACAATAAGGGATTTAAAACACGTGTGAAGACCCAATTATTGTCTCCAGCAATCACATACACCGTCAACCTTGTCCTTCACTGTTCCTCATATTGTGATCAAGCATATGTAGACCTCAAATACAGATTAAGTGGGGAGTCAACAACTTCCACTGTGTACCTTGCAAATGAAAGAAGAGAAGATTGGTTGTATACAGCTGAATTGTATCAATTCACTAGCGATGGGAGTATTGTTGATCTTGAAATTATTTTTGAAAATTCTGGAACCAATATAGTCGGAGTAGAAGGCATAATGTTTCAGCCCCTAGAAATAGTAAGCTGAAAATACCAGTTAACAAGATCAGGTAGGGTCGGGAACAGGTACAAATTTTGTTTGGGTCAAAGCATGTCATTTCAAGAATAAAAATAAATTTTTTCGGGTCAAAATGGGTCAGATGGGTTGGGTTGACCTGCTACCTGTTGGTTTTATTTTGAATTTCATAAAATACACAAATTACATGAAACTTTAACTATGGCTAAAAGATAAATTTCAATAGAATGTATTAAACTAATTATAGTCAATGTTGTTTTTGCTTTAATTTAATTATTAAAAGTATCTTCATTCCAAATTTAAAAAGACTCATTATCATCAATCATGATCCAAAATGTTGGTTATTATCTAATAATCTGTTGACTGCTAAAATAATTTGAAATTTAGTTAAAACTAACAAAGTGAACAACAAAAAGAATTGATTGCTGCCTCATGGGAAGCGTGTAAGATGTTATATGCATTCTACTAAATGGGTTTCCCACAGCTTTCACTTCATAGCCTTTTGAAATGGAGGTTGGGGGCAAGAATGGCCAATTAATGTCTGATATATGTTTAAATTTGATAGGTGGAAGATCCAATGTTAGAGGATGACAAATTGTCAAGTGATACTGAAAAGTCGACAATGGAGAAAAATCACTTCTCATGTCTTGGAAAATGGTTTCAATGCAATAATGACACTGCTCAAGATGACACTCCTCAAGAGGTATATTATGTAGCTATTGTGCAGCCTACAAACGCAGTTTCACCTGTTTATAGGAAATTATAATAGAGTTTCTAAACAATTACTTACGTGTATATATTATTTTTTTATTGATAGTGGTCTAATCTCGACAAAAATGAGAAGAAATGTTTAATGCTATCAGCTAGAGCGTCTTGCTTAAGAATGGAAGGTCAATCTACTTGGTGCTCTTTACCCGAATCAAGGTTCTTTCTCTATCTTCTTGCCAGTTTTCTTGAACATGTTTATGTATTTTGCATATGTATGCACATTGGGCTAAAAATTTGCCAAACAAGGAGTTCAGACACTAAAATTAAGATTAATTAGGTTGGTTTTCAACCACTTAGGAAATTGGGACTCAGGACCCCAAATAAAAATCGGGTATTATTTGCAAAAAAAATAATGTCATACACAGTTTTATCAAGATACCTGAACCATTTATATACATTCTAGCAAATTATAGTAAAACTTGTGTATCTTGAAACAAACGCTTTATGAGTATTTCTCTTGCAGCCAACTAAGTAACTAACAACATGTATTATTGGCAAGTTCTGCTAATTTTTACATATTCTGATTTTGAAGTCTTGCTATTCTTAACCGAAGATGAGATAAAACTGAAATTAAGTTTTAAAATCTAGAAAATCATAAAAAACTTGAAAAATACAGCTTTAAATGATGGAATTCTTAACTCATGGTATGCCAAAGAAGATTATGACCAGCTTTAAAATCAAATAATATTTGGTACATGTGTGAGATATATTGATTACCAATCAGATGTACATATTCACACTGGATCCCAAGGAAAACTCCCATGGTAATCCATATTTGAAGGAGTACTAATGAAATCTACACAATTTTCTAATCCAGTTTACACAATTATGTTTACAATTTAAACCTTCACTACACAGTAAGGACAACAATTCTCACTGGCTTTTAAAGACCACAGCTCTATTGATCCTTGTTTCCTCTATCAGACAAATATTTATATCCACATTCCACACCAAAGCTTTGCTAAATGAGGACTGCATGAGTAGACATCACCATAAAACTCATTAGCTTAGGCTTTATAGCGTCAACAGTCATTGCCCCAACTCCTTTTGTTCATCTCTAAAAATTCTATAATTTCTTTCCTACCATACGCTGTATAAGCAGCAGCTTCTAAGGATGCTCCATATATTGTCTCTACAAGATCTAGATTCTAGAAGCAAAATCTTAATTAACATCTTGTCAGTCATAAGCTTAGACGGAGACAGTGGGGGAGCCAGGGGGTGCTCAGCCCCCTCCAACACGCCCAATCGCTTTGCTATTTACCTTATAAAATTTAAGCCTATGACGCAACTAAAGGCAAATGACCCCCCTAACCTTTAGTTAAATTACTTTGTTAGCTTGAAAAAAAAATTTTGGCCCCCCTTATTCCTAATTCCTGGCTCCGTCCCCGATAAGCTAACCCATTGAACCCATCGTTAGCCAGTTGACCCTTGGTGCAAAGGTGCAGTTGAGAAAAAGTTGACAACGTGTTTGACAATTATTACTGCATACCATCACTGCACTTGTCCTGTGCTTGTAACTCCTCTTGAATTTCTATTCACGAGAAATATGGGACTTATACTTTTTGAGGTTTTTTCATACCTGTAGCTTTTCACACAGGATTTAAAATGGGCTCTGAGATGCTTGTAACTTGAGGGTACTTTAAATCTATATAGCTTCATACATGCAAGCTTCTATGTTAGATATAGTTATGCGAATCTCCAATAGTATTCTAGTTATATGCAACATAGAACATTTTTATAGATATTATGATACTTTATTATTTATCTGTCATCTTCAACAAATTCTTCCATCCCCTAATTGTCTAAGTTATCATGTTTAACTTCCCAAACACTTTTACCTTCAGAATATCATTGAAACCAAAAACCTTTAAAGATCATGTTGATCTCTGTTATAACAGTTCTAGGAAGCATGATTACTGAATCCCAATAAACCTGAATAGACTCAAGAACGTAAGCAATCAATTATGTAAAGCTTCAAAAGAGAATCCATAATGTTGGATTTTGTACCCTACGGTATGCCAAACCATTGTAGAACTTTGGTTTGGTGTGTGATGGCATGGAAATCTCCCTTTGACGAATTCCACTCTGTTTAAATCTTTTCACTGTTTAAAGTTCGCAAGTGTTTTGAACAATCGTTCAGTTTTATATCTGTAATGAATGAGAAAGCACTTATAGAACCTTTCCTTTTTTATAAAAAAATCTAGCAAGTTCACCTGTTAAAGAATAAACCTAAACAAACTAACACGTTGGTTGGCTTCTACTATATGGAAATGTTAAACATTTTCCGAATCTATTACATTTTGTTTGTGAAAATGTGAAGAATATATTAGCATAACAACTTATAAAAGTTTACGAGGAATTCAGAGATGAGATAAACAGACATGCCTGAGATCTCATTATATCAAAGCTAACATACAATCTGCTACATACTTAACTTCCATTTTTCACATTTCAATCTAGAAGTAGCTACATTTCCAATTTCAATACCACAATCTTATGCCATTCCAACTCAGAACAACATAAAGAGCAGCATTAAACATGCCTCACTACCACTAAAACTCTCATGTATAGACTACATTCTCTTCATGAAGGCAACCCTATACCACACTGCAGCTTCATCTTCACAGCAAGAATATAAGATCATCATCCATGATAGGCATCATCTATAACAGAGAGTTTGTTACTTCAAATAGAGAAATAATGCAGATCCCATCCTAACATATATGACCCTAGTAACACATCTACAGAAGGCATCATTCTCTAATAAGAAGCCCATCCATCTCTATAACTCCATATCTTATACTGCATATCCCAAACCCCTGACCAATTCTGCATAAACATCTTACACACTAGCTATCCTCCAGAATGCATTTTTGTATAGAGCACACAGCACAGAAGCCCCACTGAAACACCACAATAATACCAAAAGACTGCATACCAAATTACATTCCATATGAGCCACTTCATTCCAAATCCGCACTCAGCAATACCACTTTTACTACTCTTCATTTTGCCATTACATCAGCGACTAGCTTACAATTTTTCCACTTTAAGCCCCATTCTTTGGCCACTAGCAAAACTGCAACTGAGTTCTTAACTCTCAAAGTTTTTTTTTGAACGGCTAACTCTCAAAGTTCTTAACATCCACCTATATTTCCTTCAATGGTTTTACATAGCTCCTCCACTGACCTCATTTTATTTTGAAACAACCTTTTATTTCTTTCCTGCCATATGTAATACACAACTGTAGATAGTACAAGTCTTTATAATGCACCATATATTGTTTCTAAAAGGTTGCACGGACAGCCCTTCAACCACACTTTGTAGGGAACTACTATCACCCATCATTCTGCCTTTTACTCTCTCCTTATTCCAAACCTGTGAAGCATAGATGTACTCAAAGAATAGATGATTGTGACTATCTTCACATCTTTGCATAAAGGGCATTTAAGATCAACTCCAGTTTGCCATTTCATGATCCTGTCTTGGGTCATCAGTTTACCATGAATGGCTAACCACAAAATAAAGCTTGCCTGGGATTATATTGTGAAAACTAAACAACATGTTTCCATCCAACTTTAGGCCTATTGTTTCTCATACTAACTCATGTTGTCTTGATTGTGAATTTTACCTCCTTGTTGTCACTATCAACCCAACAAACAATATCCTTCAATTGATCATTTAAAGTAGGAATTGCTATTTGTTGCAGATCTAGAAATAAAACTTCCCACTCCCTTGGCCACTTCCATTCTCCATGAATTATCATATTCATATCATCAATTTTAGCATTGTCTTCAAGCTTAGCCTCATATACATTCCTTTTAGAAACAATCCTATCAATTAGACCCTGACTGCACCACTTATCCCGCCACACTGAGGTGTCTTTCCCCTTCCCTACCTTATATAGAACAAAAGGCTTTATCTTGTCTCTAATTTCTAGCAGGTTTTTCCATCCCCAACTATCACTGCTAGTATGTTCAACTTCCCAAAAACTTCTGTTTTTCAACTTCACTGTGCTAACTCATTTGACCCATAAGGATTATTTCCTATCAATAATCTTCCACAGTTGATTTATTAACAAAACTTCATTCCATATCTGAAGAGGTTTAATGCCCAATCCACCCTGCTCTTTAGGACAGCATACCAAACTCCAAGCTTCTTTTGCCTTGCCTTTAGCAGAATCCTCTGAATTCCACAAAAACCTTTTAAACAGCTTTTCCAATTCCTTAACAACAGTTGCTGGAAGCATATATACTGATGCCCAATATACTTGCATAGAAGAAAGAATTGAAGCAATCATTTGTATTCTTCCAACATAAGATAGAAGCTTATTCCTCCAGTAGTTTATTTTTCTTTCCACATTCTCAATTAGACTTATACAATCTTTAACTCCAAGCTTTTTTGCTAAAAGTGGAACACCAAGGTACTTCATAGGCAACTTACCACTTTTGAAAGGCAAAATCTGAAGTAATTCCATCTTACAACTCTCTTTAATGCTACCGAAGAAGATTGTACTCTTATTCAGATTGGGAATTAATCCTGAGACACTGCTTGAAATCATCCAGACTTCTTCACTTCTTTCAATGACTCTGCATCTCCATTACATAGGAAAAAGTGATCGTCAACAAAGCACATGTGTGTAAGCTTAAGGTCTCTGCAACCATAATGATACTTAAACACATGGGATTCATTGATGTTTCTTTTTTTTTTTTTTTTTTTTTTTTTTTTTTTTTTTTTTTTTTTTTTTTTTTTTTTTTTTTTTTTTTTTTTTTTTTTTTT
>LBNU01028680.1:45776-93831 GCA_014162995.1 Artemisia annua | reverse complement strand
GAGACACACAACAAACATAACGCACCCTATGTGAGTTCTTGTTACACCAAGCTAAACCAACACAAATAAATAAGTAATACTCACTAGATTCGAGACATAAACAAACTCTCGACACCCTTTACCAAAACGTGACCCATGCTAACTGACCCGAGAGCGAATAATCACACCACCATTATTTTCTTACCACACTAATTCGATTCTAAAATAACAACCGGAACTTCAATACATCAACAACGACAAAGTAGTCATATAAACTCAAACTCAAAACTGAAAATCCTAGTATGAACAAAAGTCAGGTAAGTAGCAAACTCAAATACCAAATGCAACTCATAAACCCACAACAATAGCAACATCGAGAATACCCAGATCCAAACCATGACCAGAAATAACGACTACATCACTTGACACCATATATCAGATTCGTAACCACACAAATTATACTACGAAACGTTTTTCAAAACATGTTTAATCTCGTTTTAATCCACAAAACTTATTAATTAGTTTTCACTATTTTAGATCCACGAAAACATTAACACATCAACATAAAAACTCAACAATAGTATAAACAAGATGAGTTGTGGTTTTTACCATACCACACGGACGAACACAAGAGAGAGAGACGTGAGATAGAGGAGGTGATGGTGGTCGCGAACTACTCGAACCAGGAACACTCCAACTGCTCGATCTATATAACAATAACTCACGAACATGCATCTTTGGTCTCCGTATAACTCAGAACACGAAAGGGATAAAAATGGTTGTCAAATCGTGACTGAAACTCGAGATGACGAGGTGTTCGAGTGAGATTGGTGGCGCGTGATGCATATCAAAAGATAGAGGATGAAAAGATGCACATGATAATGGTAGCGGTGAGATGTTGGTGACGGCGGTGGCAGCGCTACAGTGGCCGGAATGGGAGCGGCTGAGAGAGAGGGGAGGGTGATGAAACCCTAAAATGGGGAAGAGGGAGTATAAGTGGGTTTTTATAGCCATGACCTAAAATAAATAAAAGTTCAAAATACAACTTGTAGGTTTCACAAAAGATGAGGGGCAGCTGTGAAAATTCTTTCACAGGGACCAGAACTGTAATTTTTATGATATCTTACACGAACAAAGTTCGGGGCACATTTAAACTAGTAAACGGAAGATCCATTAGACGAGAAAAACACCAATGCGCTCAGAATAATATTTCCGATTAAAAAAATGAACATAAATACGTCTAGTTTCTCACAAATAATACCAAACTCAGAATAAATAATTGTTTCTCCGAATAGAACATGTAGGGAAATTTGCGGGTTGTCACAGGCGTACAATGTACTGATTTTGTATAATTACAATTGTGTACCCTGTTTTTAGTTGTTTGTTTCAACTCTGCATACTGACCTAGCATTCTAGCAAAGTAAGAGACCGGACAAAAATAGTCACTGAAGAGATTTAGGTACCATTTGCTTGATGGAATCACAATGGTTAAAGGTTTGATAAAAGGATAGAATGAGAATGGATATGATTGTTCTAAAAGTATTGGTTGGTATAAAAGTTAGGTTTTAATATTCTTTCAAAATAAAAAGTAAAAAATTAAAATAGTAATTGGAAAAATTAAAGAACTATTACTCCTAAAAGAAATGATGGTGTGGTGCCTATAATAAGATGGAAGAGAAATACATTTCTGTTACTCCATAATAAATGATATAATGTATGTCCGAGGAATCAATTTCCATAGTGTAGTATCTTGACTCCTATCAATAAAGCTAATATCATGGAATGCATGTCTACTGTTGATAGTTATATCTACTAACCAAACAAGTACTTTTTACTATTATTTTATTACCTGATTCCCATAACCACTAAACAAACACACCCTTAACAAGGGCTCTCAAGCTTCTTTCAGCCTTTAGTTCATATCACTAGCACAAATGTTTTCTTGGAAAGCTTTACACTTGATCAATGAAGCCTTTCACACTATGTAATTAAGTTACGATTTTGTGTGTTAAAATGCTGCATGCCCCATTTCGATAAAGCAAATAGAGTATAGAAACCAAAAAGTGTTATCCATATCAAGTTTTCCTCATTGTTGCTATTATTATTTTGTAACATAGCAAAACCGTAAAGACGTAAATTACACACATTGCATTTTTAAAGAACCCCAATGGCTTTAAAGGTAGAAGCATACCTGCTTTCAAATGTTTTCTTGGAAAGCTTTACACCTGATCAATGCTACTTGAAAAACCCAACTATTAGATAACCACTTTCAAGAATGTAATTGGATTGTTAACAAGTCAAGCGCTTAAAGAGCTCAGCATAAATTTGACATTTTTCGATCTCAAAGTGAAGATCGAATCCATTTATATGGTTTAATATCATATATTTACGCCTAATGGTGTTTTATGAACATTTGGCATGTGTAAAAAGACAGCCTACTCACTGGATTCGTATTTTGAAAAATTTTGTATCTTTAGATTTAGAATTACATGTATTAGTACTAGTGAAACCTAAATATTGAACATAACCGATATGACCGTAGAGTTGAGATCCATGAACAACCCATACATGCCATAGAACCAATCAACAAATTCTAACCATACAATCCAATTTGATCCAAAGGTTTAGATTAAATCTAATATTTACACTTGAGGGGCAAAAAAGACAATTACATAAAAAAAAAATCAATACCTTCATTCTTTCCCAAAAAAAAAATTAGAGGAAAAAACACACACACACAAAACCCCAATCATCTTCCAATCCGCCACCGGAAAACCTTCATCACCACCGCCGCCGCCGTCACCTTCACCTTCAATCCGTCAGAAACCTAAAACCTTCAATTCGCCACCTTCAATCCGTCAATCCACCACCGTCAATCCGTCAATCCGCCACCTTCAATTGCGTCAATTTTAATTATAGATCTCTAATGACACCTTCACCGTCGTCAAATCCGTCATCACGCCGTCATCACTTTAGGTTCGGATATTGTTTTTGCTGAGAGAATGGTGGATGATTAGGTTATGGATGAAGCAGGTTATGGATGAAGTTGTTGATGATCCAGATGCACACCATGTGTTTGATGAAATGCGTCTGCGATAATCATATATGATTCGGAAGCAAAATCACAAATGATTCTGTAACTTGTCAAAGTGGAAAATTTATATTGATAACTACTTTGATTGTGCTTGTAAGTGACTGCTAATTTGTGAGTGAGATAAGTTGATTGGGATTGAAATCAGTGGTTAGTGATGTACTGATGTATAGAATTTTGTTATAACTGGATTTTGTTAGAATAATATATGATTCACATAGAATCATATGTGATTCACATATAATCATATATGATTAAAGGAAAATCATATATGATTCTATGTGAATCATATATGATTCTAGTAGATTATTTTATTGTTATTAATATTTAAAATTTTTATGCAGGTCGATCAAAATCTGAACAAACAAGTTCCAGATTGAGATACCTGAAGAGAATTTTATAAAGCAATCAGTTAAGAAGGCTACGACTTCTGATAAACCAAAATATTGTGAATGCAATCAAGAACAAACAAGTTCCAGACTGAGATACCTGAACAAACAAGGATCTCAAATATTGTGAATGCAATCAAGAACAGGGCCTATCGTGAGAAACAAAAAGATGACGTTGAGAATCAAGAGGTTGCGAAAGTGATGGTTAAGTGATTCATGGTCTTTTGGTATAGTCTGATGGTAGTATATGTGGTAAACCTGATGTGTAGTCTTTTGGTAAAATCTGATGTAGTATTGAACAATTTCTAATGGGTAGTCCTGTGGTAAAATTTGATGTAGTATTTAACAATTTCTGATGGTAGTTTTTTACTTTACTTTTTTTGTTGTATGTTTTAAATTTTTTATTATAATTTAACATCTTGCATTTATGTTCAGTTAAAAATAGTCTGCTAGAAAAATAAACAAAAATCATATGTGATTAATTATGAATCACATGTGATTCTTTTTGAATCGTATATGATTTAAATAAAATCACATGTTACAGATATTAAACTTATAGAAAAGACATGAAATAGACAATTTGCATAAATATTAAACTTATAGAAAAGACATGAAATAGACAATTTGCATAAGAATCTGCTTCAACATGAAAATAGACAATTTTCATAAGTATCTACTTCAACATAAAAAAAAGTATTCAATCAAGATCCTCTTAACAATTTTCCAACAGTGCAATAAAAACAAATAAATATCCAAATCTAAACAAAGTATGTTATTCAAGGAGCGATAGTCGCTTGTTCAGACGCAACATTTCTCGTTGCTTGTTCACTTGCATCGGTTCCATCCTCATCTTGCTCATCTGAATCACCCTCTTCCTCATCATCACGATCTTCATCAGTGTCACCATCTTCTTCATCATCACGATCTTTAATNAATAGAAAGCTTTTCATTAATCATCTTGCAAAAACTCTCAAAAAAAAAAAAATCAGATAAGACATGTCACAAAACAGATAAAACATGCAACTGGAATCATATATGATTGTATCAGAATCATATATGATTGTATCAAAAATCATATATGATTTTGGATACCTAATCCAAACTCCAAAGAGTGCATTGTGGATATATTTGAGGAGGAAGGAGGCATGCTGTAAAGCTTCTTTTTTGCCATTAGGCAGTCGAATCATATATAACATGCAACGCTTTGTTTTCTAATCCGAACCTATTAAGAAGAGGAAAAAACTAGTAGGCATACTGATTTACCCTATTATAGGTTAGACCGAGCTTGCTTACTAAATCTAGGAACTAAGTTAACATAAGGAAACAACCTAAATTCCCCACCTGAAACTAAATTCAGACACTTGTATAAGTAACAAAATAAGCAACAAAACCTAAAATAAGCAACGCCTATTGCTAATATACACAAATCACGTATAACATCAGTATAAACACTAAAAACATCAGTAAAATCACATATAACATCAGTATAAGCTAGAATCATATATGATTTTAGTAAGAATCACATGTGATTCTAGTATAATCATATATGATTCTACTAAAATCATATATGGTTTTACAAAAACATCAATATAAGCACTAAAACATCAGTGAAATCACAAAAACATCAGCATAAGCTAATGTTTCAAGAGCTCCGTAGTACCAGATGTCTCATAATATTGTATGAAACTAAAAAAATCATACAATTGTTGTGTTTAGCAGCAAATGTGAATAGTTTGCGATCAAAAAATCTTAAGCTAAACTAATAAATTTCATTTAGGCATTTTATCAAACACTTTAGCTGCATATAAGAATAATAAGATTACCAAATCGAAACAAAGGGATAAACACTTCCTAACCAGATATTCCAAACTCATATAAGCTTCAGAGAGACTATGATTGATGAACACAAGATAACTACTTGACAAAAATCAATGGCAATTTAATACATGCAAGCACAATAACAAGATAAGCAGAAATTACCTCAAGTTCTAAACTGAACTAATCATAAATCTATCATAATATCGGATAGATTTGACGAATCTAGGGTTTCATCACTTATATGTAAATTCTGACGATGACGACGGTGATGGTGACGAGTCACGGTGGGGCCGATGTAGTAATGGTGGCCGATGATAGTAACGGTGGCCGGTGATAGTGACGGTGCGGATTATGGTGATGGTGCAGGTCGTTGAGAGAGAGAGAGGGGGGGGGAAGAGATCTTTGAATGATGCAGTTAAGTTCTACATAAAATTTGACATTCATTAAGAAATAACAAAGTCATACATATAGGATAACTATTACAACTAAGTTCTACATTTTTAATCATAGTCTAGTCTTCAAGGATAATCCAAGTTAAGTCCGGTTTTATTGTAGAGCATGCATATTGCCATGACTTGCGGAGAAAGGGTGGTAGAATCCCATTGTCAGAAGGAGGTGGAAAACCAGATGGCAAGAGAAGAGATGTGATGAAATCAAGATGATTCTTGAGTTTTTGAAAGAGATTACGGTTGTGAATACAACAAAAAAAAAACCCCACCATGGGTATTAACGTGGTCAAAAGAGGGATGAAGCATAGTTGGATGATGAAGCTATTGGAAGAGAATGATGTTGAGAAGGTTCAAGGCAACAAGATTTGAGAATTCTTGAGCTTTTATGGAGTTTAGGGAGTTGGGAATTTTCATTTGAGGTGGGGTGCGGTGGTGGCAATGAATGATCTTGAGGAGTAACGTTTGGAGTTTCTTTGTGAATGGTTGGAGACTCATTTTGAGGTTGAGACGCATAGAAAGAGAATGATGAGGAGGAAGCTTCTTTGTAGGGTCAAGGTTTCGAATTAAAGTTTGGATTGTGATTATTTGAGGTGGTGGAATTTTTCATGAAATGTCCTAGGCTTTTTTTCTTCATCCAAATGGGTTTGACGAAAATTCTAGGTTTTTGATGCGTGTTGTGTCACGTGTAGTTGATAAGGAGAAATTTGTTACGCTTTTAAGGGGTCATTTAAGCCCTAAATCGTGTTTTTATGATCAAATATTACCTCAAATCGTTCCTTTTGTCATTTTAGGTACTTTGGACAAGAATTATGGAAAATGAAGCATTTTGACGTTTTTGGAGCAAAAAGTGAAGAAAACGACAAAGTCAAGAAACCATGCTGGAAATTGTACCTGACGGTGTCAAGAATCAAAAAGGGATGCCGCTCAATGAGACAAGAGGTGGATATCATGTTTACACTTGACACGCCAGAAGAAAAGTTGAAGCATATAACGTGACGGCGTCACGTTATAAATGAAGTAGGCCGTCACGTGTTAACTTAAAGCGTGACGGCCCAAAAGACCACAAGGGGGACGGCGTCAAATGGCCGGATTGGATGACAAGAAACCCTAAGGGCGGCGAGATGACGATGTCAACTTCCAAAAGGGGATTTCGTCACCTTTGTAAATCTATATATAGTTTTGGATTTTTCATTCATTGTGTGGAACTTTTGGTGTACAAACCCTAGTCCTACTTTTGCAGAAATTTTAAGGTTTGAAACCCTCTTTTCTTCCATGTTCAATTGAAGATAAGTTATCCTTTAATCATTCAATATGTCTATGTGTTATTTGATTATATCGTATGCTTTTCTTTCTTTTAACATGCTAGCTTAGGTTTATTTGTTTTTGCTTAGATCTAATAAAACCTAGTTATTGATTATTGATTGTTGATTTGTTATTGATTGTTGTGGGGGATTAACTCTAGCGTTAGGCTTAAGAAAACTAGCTAACTTCCTATACGGTAACTTTCTTGAACGTCTTAAGAAACGTAATCGGATGTGTACTACGGTTTTATTGGTTGTATTTAATGCATAAGTAACTATTAATGAGGCCATGATAGGATACCAAACGTGTCGTCATAGGAAGAGATAGGAGCTTATAGAGTTGGGGAAGATCGTACACGGCCCCACGAATGGTATTAAGGAATGCAACCCGTCATCCACGCAATTGTGACAAATCAATTAATCAATAAAAGATAACTAGGGAGTAGTGAAATCTAAGTAAACACGCTTTTCTCACTATAAGAAGTTCACCATATTTTATTTTCTTGTTATTTATTTTTATTGCATTAGTAGCTTTTTGGGTTAGTTGACTAGCAACTAATTCCGCCCACTCTTCCAATACCCGAGATTTTTACTTGCTTTCCATAAAATATAAAAATACAAAAAGAATAATCTCTCACCTTTAGACCTAGTAGATTAGCTTCAATCCTAACGAACACTATTTCTCAAGAGAACGATCAATCCCCCGGTACTTGCCACTCACTATACTACATCGGTCAGGTATACTGCCTGGTGGGGATTGCAAGATTCTCAAGATCCCTTGAGAAGTAAAACCTTTTGCAAGGTTGCAAAACCACGCATCAGTAGTATAGAGGTGTTTATGCCTATTCAAGTTTTAAATTTATATTTAGCAGACTTATCCTACAACACACACACTAACGAGCAATGTACCCGATCAGTATGTAGATAGTGGTAAGCAGAGTGTCGATCACTAAGAGTGGAACGTAATATCTAGTTAACCTAATCAGTATTTTAATATTCTAAGTTTGTTTTACAACCTAATCTAACGCAAGGGGGGTTTAGTCTGAGAGACTAGCACGGTTTGTGTAGATTTACAATAATTAAAACTAATGAGAACAAATACAGAGAATGGCAAACACGTACACGGATAGATAACAGACATAGTTAGAAGGCCTGTCCTATGGTTAAGTAGCTTGTCACTTGTTTTATTGCTAGTTTTATATGATGAGTATCGTATTCTTATATGTCTTGTTGGATCCTAAGTATATGCGAGTAAACCCTTAATGATCACTTATGCCTATCTCACTTAACTAATTTGCACTAGATAAGTAAGCGTGGAGGGGGTATGGCAGCCCAAGCAAAACACAGCTAGACACAGAGGTTATCAAAGCACATATAAAATTAAAAGAACCAAAAAAACAACCAACTGGCTTAGCTCAGTTGGCCACCTGGGCTCCTTGTAGAGCTTGGGGGAGGTTTTACTCAGGGTTCAAGTCTTGCAAAAGACAAAAAATCCAGGTTTTCCTCCTAGTGCGAAGCCGTGAGTTCTAGGGGTTTCCCTTCGCGGGTCTCTCCTAGTGGTTCGGGTCCCGGGGCCTGCCCGTTTGGATGGTTTAACTCGGGGGTCGGATTTCATTTGTGGTGCCGTTCTTAAAAAAAAAAAAAAATCATGTAAACTTTTAGTCGATGGAAAAGCAATTTTAAGGGGAGCAGTATGGTGGCCACAAGCTCATCAATCCCGATGAATTAAAGTTTACTAATACAATAAAACAAAACTACTTAATGAATTATACATATGCAGGACCTTCTTACTGCTCTAAGATCTTCGTTTGAGGTGTGTCTTGTGTTGCCTTTTCGTCTGAATTCGTCTCCTTAGACTTTGGTTGCACACAAAATTTGTATGTATGATGGGGTATTTATAGTTTCTGTCTGAGGGCACGATGCGGCGCATCAACTAAGTAGATACGGCGCATCTAGGTAACTTCGCGTGAGGTCCAAGATTAATATATTCTGGAATAAAGACAAAATTACTACCAGTTATTACTTTGAACCATAAATACTTTTAAAGCATGGTTCTAAAAGGCTCGTAAAGGTGTGAGGCTTGGTCATGCCGTCACGCCACGCTTTATACCATGTCTTTTTGTAAACTCAATATCTATGAAATATGATATAAATGTTTTTATATTTTGTGTCGCCTTATGCCACGCTTTATAAACGCAAAAGTTTCGCCTTAGGCGGTAAGATGTGAGGTTTAATCATGCCGCCACGCTACACCACGAGCTATTTAAATCTTGTTTTAAAGTCTATATATATATATATATATATATATATATATATATATATATATATATATATATATATATATATATATATATATATATATATATTTTGTCGGAAAGTGATTTGCACACTTCACAAGTTGATTGGCGCACTCCAATTTAGTGTGTATTGCCATTTACACCCTTATAGGGGTGAAGAGGAGTACAAGTGATGTAAAAGTATAAATAACAATACACACTAAATTGGAGTGTGACAATCACCTCGGGAAATCACCACTTTTTTGTCCTCTTTGTAATTTTGATGGGAGCAAGTGGTTGGCCACTTGGCCGGCCGCATGTTTCTAACGCGTTGACTAAAAGCTCCAATAGTAAAGCTCAAACCTGTGAATAGAATCTAATGAACACTCCTATTATTCATCAAACACAATCCACCCAATCATTCCCTCATCTTACGATTAACCAAAACCCTACTTCATTTTAGCAAACAAGAAATGGATCTTGATCCATATTCTGAACCCATTTCAAGACTAACTGATGCAGTAATTTATGTAGCTAGCGTAACATACAATTTTAAACCCCAACTGAAGCAGCTCAAAGCCACTTTAGACAGAATAAACCCTATCATTGAAGAAATCCATAACCTTAATCTCCAACTTGATCGTTCGCGTTCAGAGTCCGAAATGTTCGCTGATGAAGTAGAAGAAGCTAAGAAACTTGTATACAAATGCTTGAAAATAAAATGGAACCTTTACAAAAGATTTGCTCACTCACTAAAGCTCAAAGAGGTTGATGCCGTTTTGTTAAGATTCTTTGAGCTTGATGTTCGAGCTGATCTGAGCCGTGACATTAAAAGGACATTGGTCACAGTGAATAAATTTGGTAAACAAATGGATCAAATTCATGGCAGCCTAAGGAGTTTGACAGTTGATGTGAAAAATATTGAACAGACCTCTAGTAGTGGTTCGATGTCTTTTTCTACGAGACGAGGAGATGCGGGTTTTGAACGAGAAAGATTGGGTTGGTCTGTTCCTAGGCTTCCTAGAGGTATCGTTGCGTTTAAGGAGCCACTAGAGAAGCTCAAGGCTAAGGTTCTTGCTAATATTGATAATGATGATTTTGATGTTAGTAAGATTGTGGTTGTTTCGGCTGCTGGTGGATGTGGGAAGACCACTTTGGTGAAAATGCTGTGTCATGATTCTGATATTCTAGGTAATTCATGACACCCATTATCAATCGTATCGTTTGGATATAATAGTTTCTATTCTAGCATAATAGCAACTTCCTATATTGATGATTTTAGTTTTGATTAGAAATGAAGATTATGTCGAACTTACTCATAATATATTGTATGGAACTTTATAATTTATAAATGCTTTCTGTGCCTAATATTATTGCCTTTACTGCTAGTGAATAAAGTTATTTTGATTGGATTACCAGCATTTGAACTTTCAATGTGATTTGAAGGTTTTTTGTTTCTTGCTAGCCAAAGTTGCAATCCCCAAGCACTGATTAGCTTTCATATTATGTATTGGCATCGTTCTGCTGATCTTACATTTGTGCAAAATGATCTGATGGAGCATCTTAAGATATGTTATAATTCAGTACTTGAATAAGCTTTGTCCATTTTGTAACCCTTGCTTGTCCCCATAAATATGACTGAGGCTATCATTTTCAATTCCGCTCCGTGAAAAAATGTATTTTAGAGATTTTTTTAGCAAACCTCACTTGGTCACAATTTTTTAACCAAAACAAAAATTGCTTAAAGGGGGCTTTTCATTTTAAATATAATTATTAGTTAATTCAAGATCAGGTCTTCATCTTATAAGGTTTGATATTGACTTCTCTTACTCTCGGACAGAAAAATTTGGGAGGAATGTTTTCTTTGTAACGGTTTCAGAAACACCCAACTTCATGGTGATAGTGGACAATCTCTTTAATCCAAATTCCTTCAGTCAGCAAGTTCCATTTCAAAGTAGTGAATATGCACAGAATAAGTTGGAGAGGTTTTTCCGTGAAAATGTATCAAGTCCTATACTTCTAGTATTGGACGATGTTTGGTCTGAATCGTTTATTAAAAACTTTGAATTTGATATCCAAAGTTACCGAGTTGTAGTCACTTCTAGGATGGTCATTAAAAAATATAGTATTTTTCAATGTAACCCATTGAGTGATGAAGATGCCAAGACTCTCTTTCGCCGTTCTGCGAAACCTAGTCCTACAATTAACGAGAATTTTGTGAATCAGGTAATATTTTGTTCTGCTTAAACATATATCAAATTCTTTTACTTATTGTCATACAGTGTCTCTTAAGATTTTGACTAATCGGTTTCTACCCTTGTATGTAGATGGTAAAATGTTGTAAGAAACACCCTCTCACCCTTTCAGTGGTTGGTGGGTCCTTAGATGGGAAAGACGGGTCGGTCTGGAGACATATGATAAGAAATCTGTCTAAAGGTCATTCGGTTCTGGATCTAAATGAGGAAGTACTTGAACTCCTAGAAACAAGCTTTAAGGCCTTGGAAGAGAATTTAAAAGAATGTTACTTGGACTTTGGTTTATTTCTAGAGGATCAAAGGATCCCGGCTAGTGCTCTCTTGAATATGTGGGTGCATTTGTACAACCATGATGACGGGGGCATTGATACACTCGCGAAGATCTGCGAACTTTCCTACCGAAATCTTGTCAGTATAACAACCACAGAGTATGTGAAGTTTCAGTATTTATTACTTTGGATAAGTAAATGTACACTTTGACTTGCCACACTTCAAATCAATTTGGAACTTTTAAGTTTCATGAAACTTTTTAATAACATTAAAATTCTACAAATTTGAACTAACACTTTGTCCCTTTGAATTCAAAATTGTTTAACTTTTGCAAAACAGCAGTTTCATTCTGTATAGTGCAATTGTCACAATCTTTTAGTCCTAATTCTCTAATATTTTGTGCAGTTTTAAGAAAGACTTGACTCCAATTGAAGACTTTTGTAAGCAGCAATTTGTGACACAGCACGATTTGCTTAGGCAGCTTGCTATTATTTTGAATAGTAAACTACCGATAGCACAGAGACCGAGATTGCTAATAAGTGCGCAAGAAGACTTATTGACTACAAATGTACCAGGACAGGACCTGCCTGTGTCAATTGAATGTGTGCAAGAACCAATGCTAGCCCGCATTTTGTCTATTTCAACAGGTTTTGTTTCAATTTCTCAATCAAAACTTCTTTTTACTGTTTTAAAACTGAGGAGCTACATCTTGACTTCTGGTTCGTTTATTTTATCTTTTGACTTTTTCTGATGAATAAAAGGGTAGACTCTTTGTTTAGGTTCCAAAATATAATTGCTATTTTTTGGGAACAAAGAGGTGATAATGAAATTTATGAATGGTGCTTATGTTTTACACTACTTTGTAATTGAGTACAATGTTGATTGCAGGAGAGTCATTCTCTTCCAGATGGTGTGACATGAAAGTCCCTGAGGTTGAAGTTCTGGTATTGAACTTAATGTCAAAGACCTACGCTCTACCCCACTTCTTGAAGGAGATGCAAAAAATGAATGTTCTAAATGTCACAAACTATGGTCTATACCCAACAATTTTTGAAAATCTTAGCGTTCTTGGCTGTTTATCAAATCTAACTAGAATTAGGCTTGAGCGTGTTACAGTCTCATGCTTGAGTAGGTCCACTTTAGCACTGCAAAACATTCAGAAAGTGTCATTTATTATGTGCAAAGTAGGAAATGCTTTCGAGGAACTCTGCAGTGACAACCTCAACGTCTGGCCAAAATTAGCTGAAATCGAGATGGATTATTGCCATGATTTAGTGGATTTTCCATCGGTTTTGTGTAGCAGTGTCTACCTTAAGAAGGTGAGCATCACCAACTGCAATAAGCTGAGTGAAATTTCTGAAGAATTTGGTAAGCTGACATGTTTGGAAACACTAAGTCTTCGATCTTGTATAAAACTGGAAAAGCTGCCTGAATCAATTACAAATATTCAAAAACTAAGCATTCTCGACATTTCAGACTGTTCAAGCTTGAGTGAGTTGCCAGAAGAGATTGGAAATTTAGTTGGTCTACGAACAATTTACATGAAAGGTTGTTCAGGAATTCATGTGCTACCTTCCAGTGTAAAGGGCCTATCTAACATCCAAGTGACCTGCAACGAAGAAATTTCAAACCAGTGGAAGGACATTTCTAATGTCAAGATAAATGTGGTGGAAGAGGATAGATTAGAAACCCTTATGAGAATCATCTGATATTCACACTTCCAATATCGTTAGTAATCAAGTATCTATCTGTTTACGCTGTCCTTGAATGGGTAATTGAGTAACATTTTGATTGTTTGTATGATGTATGTTTTCTAAAAATTGCTTTCGATATTAACGAGCAGATTAGCCCGCGCGTTGCTGCGGGGTGGCCGTGTTTATGTTTATGAGAATATTGAGATTAGTTTGTTGCGACATTCTCATTACAACAATAAGATGGTACAAAGCTACATCCAACATAATGCCAATTGACTCATTATGGTAATGAGTTGATAAGTATCTCAAATAAGCTTAGCAAATAGCAAGACACCTCGTTCAAGTGATTAAAATATCTCAGCTTCAATCTAGACACAAACCAATTTGTCACATGACTTGATTAAAAAAAAAAAAAAAAAAAAAAAAAAAAAAAAAAAAAAAAGGTCCTTGAATCAAGATAAGTAGAATACTGTAAAAGTATTGTAACAACCATATATTTGCTGTCCAGAAATCCATATTTCTGCAACAATTTATGCTGTAAAAAACAGCATTTAAAAGCTATAAAAAAACAGCATACAAAAGCTCCATATTTCCGCTGTCCAAACAGGCAAGTTTCTGGCATATTTCTGCTGTTCAAAGGGCCCGAATTCTGCTGTAAAAACCGCAATAAAATCTATGAAAACAACATTTAAAAGCTGTAAAAAACTACATACAAATGCTGTAAAAAGAGTAGATATATGACGCATAAATATCAGATCCTCCTATTCCTAATCAATTTCATGATATACAAACACAAAAAAAATAGTAATGTATGAGTTCACGCGATGTAGAAATTTGTAACATACCAGTGAGAAGTAGAGGAACATGGCGACAAAGTAAGCAATTCTCGAGCCATAACCGAACGAACCATTAATATTAGCCCACGCCACCGAGGCAAAACTTGTAGCAACAAAAAACTGAAAGAAAACAGGGTGTACCCCCTTAGGCACTGTTTCAATTATAGGAAGCCTTTGATACAAAGTCACTAACAAAACCATATAATGCGCCATCCCAACAGCGAAGTGCCACAGAGGGTGCTTGGGATTACATATGTAAAGCTTATGTTTATGAAAAAGAACATCTTTGTTGGTGCTGTAATTTTTTTGAATCTAAACATTTGATCCATTTCTAAGATAAATTTGCAGGTTGTTGTTTTTGGCATGTCTAAAGCAGCTTGCAAAATGTAACTTGTCAATGAGTAGCTTGTAAAACAACCATTCGTTTATTTCCAATACATGTGAGTATGTTCGCTATTGAAAGACGACAACTTGCATTTATCATGATGATAACCTGAAGATCCATTAAAAAAGAAAATACCAGTTGTAATAGTTCGTAACCATTGATTAAGCCAGTGATAGTTCGGAACCATTTATAAGGCTTGTAGTAAACTAGAAGGGGAG
The DNA here is from genome assembly GCA_014162995.1 of Artemisia annua. NCBI lineage: Eukaryota > Viridiplantae > Streptophyta > Magnoliopsida > Asterales > Asteraceae > Artemisia > Artemisia annua. The sequence goes on along the minus strand of LBNU01028680.1, from coordinate 78,870 downwards.
TTGAATAGTTTTTACCGATTTAAATTTAGTTTATCAAAACTTTTAGATTGAAAGTATGTGAAACCTTTGGATGTTGAGATATGGATAATGCAAGATACTAGTAATGAAATGAATGCGTAAAAGTAACGAGATAAACGAAAGAAATGTGACACAATTGTTTATAGTGGTTCGGCTACAAGGACACTTTCCTTGCTGATGTGTGCTCACTGTGTACAAGTTTTAAAATTTATAAACACGATTTATCCGATTATCTATTTAACATATACGAGCAAGTATACTCGTCCGTGATAGTAAAGGTGGGTAAGTCGAGATCGTCCAAGGGATTTAGTGACTATTGTATTTAATAAAACAAGCTTTTGCAAAAAGGGGTGTCAATCCAATTTAGTGAAAATTCAAAAAGTAAATAGAATCCAATCAATCAAAAACATATACTTGTGTGTAATTCCTTAACCAATTTAGAGTATTCTAAGAAGTTTGGTGTAACTTTAATGATGCACAAATCTTATATGAATGACTAACAATCAATGGTTTATGTTATGAAGAATCATGGCTAAGAATTCAATCGCCTAGTTAACTTCTTTCGACCACTTAACTATTATGATAATTCTCTTGAAAATCCATTTATTTGAAAAGCATTTCTTATCTCATTAATTCTTACGAATCCTTTCGGCCCTTCGATTTTGTTAGAGTTTCAGTATGGTTTAAGTCTGAATCCATTGTTTTTTTATTTTTTGTCCAATTTGTAACTGAGATTCAACACGATATCAGACTGATTTTAAGCAATCTCGATCACACTCATATATCCAAACCCCATTTGTAGAGTCAAGTGTAGTTTTGTCGATCTTGAGGCTTCCATACAAGACAAATAGAACTTAAATATGAGACATTAAATATCTCATATGTGTCCATGTGAGTTATCAGAAGTGTTTTAATATTTATTGTAACCTTAATTTGGTCTCTTTTTGTATTCTACTTATGTCACACGTGTTTTGAGTGATTAGTTAAAGAATTTGGTTGCATAATTTTCTAGTACTAATTAGAAGGTCTAGAGGCTCATAATAATGTTCACCTGGCTTTTTTATAGGCTTGCAAAAATATCATTCCAACTCAATCCACCCAAAGTTCAAAAAAAAAAAAANTCCATCTTTAAAAAGCATTCCATGTTACGTACCATTCCAAGTTCCAACCTTTCCCATCAAACCATTCCAACAATTTTCAAAGTATTCAAACCATTCCTTTACTTTTGTAAAACTTGCTTTAGCAAAACACATTAGTCTACACTCGTTAAATAACTTTGGTGACAACAAAGCCTATATTCACACCGCACACTTTAGGAGTAGCTTGTGCTATATATTCACATCATAGATGTAGTTGAGATCACTCATTCATTCAAACATTCGACTACTCTAAAAAAAACAAGATTTATGCACCGTGTAATGGATGACGACGACGATGAGTTGCCATCTACTAAATCAAAATGCCGTCTTTTGTGTCTTGACAAATGCCGTGTTGGTGGACTAGACTACATTCATAATCATTTAAAGGACATGGTTATCCCTGCATGGGATTCGTAAAGGGAAGTCTAGTTATAGACAAAGTTGTAATTGGTGATCATTCTTACCATGCTGTCCTCATTGTCGGTGCAGACCTCAGGAGTATCAACCCTAAATACCATTGATGCCATATCAAAAATTCATGGGGGAAGGAATTCCGTGAAGCTGGGTTTGGTGACATAAGTTTTGACATGTTTCTTGGCTCTCTCCCTCTCCTCCAAATTAGATATACACACAGAAGTAGCGAAAATGCTACTTTGCATTCTAACAAGATCCTCATCAATTCTTATTCTCATATAGAGGAAATTTCTTACTCTCAAGCTCTTATCAAGATCATGTTTCGCTTGTGCAATTTCGTCTTGAACGATAGCTGTTGAACATTGCATTCATATCCATATCACTGCGTAAAGATGATGTGTTATATATTAGTAGTAAATTAAACATAGATTAGGACTTAAGTATACTTTGTAATTAGATTAGGTGTTAGACATAAACTAGGATTAGGTAGCTTGGATTGCAAGGCAAGCAGGGGCGGAGCTACGCCTGAGCCACCTGTGGCACGTGCCACATACGGTTTTGGCTGACGGATTGTAGTTTTTTGTGATTTATTTTGGTTTTCCCAGAGTGCCACACCCATTTTTCAGACAACAACGTTTTGAGTTTTGTTTGTAGAAAGAAAAGAAGGAAGATGAGAACAGATATTGAGTTATTTTGCCTTTTTAACGTAAATGTAGATGTGAATGTATGTTCCAAAACTTTCGTACTTGATTTTAACATAATATAAGTGTATATTATGAAGCATATAAGTTTAGGAGATGAGAAAGAAAAAAAGATAAAAACAGAGGAGCGGCAAGGGAGGCGCGAAGAAGATAATGCGTCTGTATAATTTTCAACTCTCACCCAAAGGTTTAATGGTTTTACATTTTTGTTTTAATATTTTGGTATTGTTTCTAGATACAGGTACAAAAGTCTTTATATATATAGCTCCACACGTTCGTTTATTTTTCTATTTGCTTTTCCAATTCTCAAAATTCCATGTACTTTTTTATTCTCAAAAATTTAGTTTACTCCTCGTATATATACTTTGAAGTTCATCTTTTAGTTAGTTTTCTTATTGGAACCAACTGTAGTCAATAGCATGATATTAAACAAAAGGTGGTTTTAGAAAGATACTAGTTTTACTTTGACAAATGAAAAACTAAAATTACAAAATATTCACAAGACGAAACAAGCCGAAAATCGTGCCACATACGATCAGAAATCCTGAATCCGCCATTGAAGGCAAGCTAAGGTTTCTACCCCTCATTTCTATAAATAGAGATGAGGGGATGCTAGTTATTCATTCTTCTTCCTCAATTGTAAAAGCTTTATTGGTATTAATAAAGGGTTCGTTGAGGGTATAACGTGTGCATATTCAGTCGGTTCTTTGTAGTCTCTCTTGTTGTTACCTGTGCTCGTACAACTCGCGATCTAGCGTTCCGCGATCGAACTTTGGATTGTTGTCGAGGTATTTTCCAACAAGTGGTATCAAGAGCCAGGTTATTGTGGTCAAGAAGTTCGAGTGTTAGATCGAGGTGTCGAGTTGGTTTTAAGGTTTGAGCAAAGAAAAGGATTTCGGGTTTTGAATCGTTTCCTGTGAAAGTAGCAACTGGTGAAGAGAGGTAGAAGAAGTATTTGCNATATTCAGTCGGTTCTTTGTAGTCTCTCTTGTTGTTACCTGTGCTCGTACAACTCGCGATCTAGCGTTCCGCGATCGAACTTTGGATTGTTGTCGAGGTATTTTCCAACAAGTGGTATCAAGAGCCAGGTTATTGTGGTCAAGAAGTTCGAGTGTTAGATCGAGGTGTCGAGTTGGTTTTAAGGTTTGAGCAAAGAAAAGGATTTCGGGTTTTGAATCGTTTCCTGTGAAAGTAGCAACTGGTGAAGAGAGGTAGAAGAAGTATTTGCTTTGCATGAATACAAAGTTGATTAACATACCCACTGAATATATAAAGGTCGTGGTCTTTGACGAATTTTTTAGTGGTCCACTAGAATTGCTTCAAATTAATCAAGTATAGACTTGATTTGTCGTTTTCGGTTTGGCCAAAACGTGTGTTGAAGGATTTTCGTCAGAGTTTCAATCGACTTCGAGTTATCGTCTTTTAGGGTAATAAAATTCGATTAAATTAAAGGCTAAAGGGTACTTTATTTTTTTAAAAGTATTTTTTTTTTTTTTTTTAAAAAGTCAAGGTATTGGTTTTAGTTTCATTAATTAAACTTCACGTGATCAATTTTTTGGCTTTTGTGATTCATTTACACTGTGTTCCCGAGTTATTTTTTTGAGAGAAGAGAAGAGAAGAGGGAAGAGAATTAAAAATAAAAAAAATCATGTTCCCGAGTTTTTTGGTCGAAAGAAGAGAAAAGAAGACGAAAGGAAATTCCATCAAATCTTCTCTCCTAACTTTCTTCCCAATATTGGGATGATTTGGAAAGAAAGAAGTCTTGGGCCTTTTAAAAAAAATATTATCACCAAAATACCCTTAACCTAAAAAATTAATATACATGATCTCTTCAGCCGTATAACTCCCTTCTTCTTCTCTACTATTTCTCTAACAGGTCGGTCACCATTAGCAGGTAATTTTGTGAAACTTCAATTCTTACTATTATCTTATCTTCTTGTTTTTAATATGTATATCATGTGATGTGTTACAATTGCAACATATTTGTGCTATGCATGTGCTGTCTTACTGTGGGTTAGATCATGGTGTGCGATGCTTTTATATATCTCAATAGGTAGATGATATTTGCATGCACTTTGATGCGTTAGTATACTCAACACTATGATGCTTTAATATATCATACGTGTAAAAATATTTGCATGCAATTACTATACCTCAATAGGTAGAGTTTATACATAATATTGTTTTGGTACAGTTTTATGATTAAAGATAAAGTAGATATACTAAGCTACAAGAAATCGAAAAGATCAATATGAATTCTGTACTAAGAAAGTTAGTTTTGCTTTTTATGTTGGGAGAGGATACTATAATGGTTATACTGATATCATGTTTCAATCTCTCAATATTTCGCGTATGTCGAATACTCGAATGTCAAGTCCATAACTTTACTTGAAACTTCAACTAATAACATTGGATTTACTTTCATAAAGGGAATAATGAAATTAATAGATTAATGACAATGAGAAGCCAAACACCAAAGCTTATGAAAATAGTAAGTTTAATATAGAATTCTTGGTTACTTATCTACGAATTACAGATGATTTCTAAGGACTAATACACAAAATTTGTATCTGATTTAAGATTTAGGATGGATAGCACTCTTATCGAGAGAATACTCACTATACGACGTGTAGTGAGAGCTCGCCAATTGGCAGCAGTTCATTTAGTTTGTTTATTGGTTGGTTTCATTACACGACGTAGACTTGCTCACATGAACCGTGCTAATTTACCTACAAAAGATGTTATTTTACATCGCAAAAATGTAAGGGAAGAGATGTTACACAACCTCTCAACAAGTGGTAAATGTCGTGATATAATCCGTATGAGTGAGAAAGCTTTTACGACATTGTGCAATATCTTAGTGAATGATGGTGACCTTCGTCCAACTCAACGTATGTCTGTTGAAGAGCAAGTTGCTAGATTCTTGCATGTTGTAGGAAATGATTTAAGAAACCGTTTTGCCTCTTGGATTTATCGTCGCTCTGGGTCAACAACAAGTAGGTGCTTGCACCGAGTTTTAAGATCAATTATATTGTTAGAAGATCGTTACCTCCAACAACCCACCGGCGAAATTGTTCCTAAAGAAATTCAAGAAAAAAAGAGGTTTTATCCTTTTTTTAAGGATTGTGTTGGAGCAATTGATGGAACACATGTTCGTGTGAGAGTACCTAATACTGATGCCCCAAGATACCGTGGTCGTAAAGGATACCCAACAATAAATGTCTTAGCTGCTTGCACCTTTGACTTGAAGTTTACATATGTTTTGACTGGTTGGGAGGGTACTGCATCCGACTCTAGAATAATAAAAAATGCTCTAACTAGAGAAGACAAGCTAATCATTCCGAATGGTAAATCTTTAAACCAACATTAGTTTTGTCCATCATCTTAAATCATCATATTAATTATATGTTGTTTATAGGTAGGTATTATTTGGTTGTTGCTGGTCTACCCCATAGAAGTACACTAATAGCACCTTATAGAGGAGTTAGATATCATCTAAAAGAGTACTCAACACGCGCACCTGAGAATGCACGAGAATTGTTTAATCTTCGTCACTCGTCGTTGCGAAATTCCATTGAACGGGCATTCGGTGTACTTAAAAAAAGGTTTCCTATCATTAGAAGTACAACTGAACCCTTCTACTCTTGTGAAACACAATCGGACATCTTTTTGGCATGTTGCATTCTGCATAATTTTTTGCTTGAAGAAGATCGGGACAAAGATCTTGAAGAAGAGGTGATGCATGAAATTTTAAACGCGCCACAAGAAGATGCACGTAATGATGACAGAGACATAAATGATGGTGGTTCGAGAGGGGAAGAACTAAGAAACTCAATTGCGAATGAAATGTGGGCTAACTATTTAACGTATCCAAACAAGGAAATAGATATGTCAAGATAGTTTCTTAAATTTATATTCTGGTATTTGTCTTAGACATTCAAGTAATAATCTTGTTTAAACATTTTGCATGGTTCAACATGTGTAATACTTTTGCAATTTTATGTTTGCATGAGCTGTTTAAATATTTGGCATGATTCTATTATTTGTAATATGTGTATTGCATGACTTCGCTAGTTCTATTAGACATGCAAGTTTATTTATCTATTATTGTAAAATTTATTTTTCATTCATCATGTAGCAGGTGTCATGGACAAAGAGGAAACCCGGGAACCTCAAGTGAAGAGAGAACCCAAAGGGAAGGAACCTAAAGTGAAAAAGGAACAGTTTGGTTGGACTAGTGACATGGATGACGCATTCATTCAAGCAATGCTTACACAAAAAGATAAAGGCAACAGACCTAAGGGAACATTTAGTTCATTAGCATATGCTAACATGGTTGATGAGTTAAGAACAAAGCTCAAACTAGATTTCACAAAAGCTCGTCTAAAGAACCGTCTGAAAACTATAAAAGAAAATTTCGCTTATTGTCATGATGTGATTCGGGGTTCTAAATTAAGCGGGTTTTCTTGGAACTCCATGACTCAACTCATTGAAGCAGAAGAAGAAGTATGGGAAAAACTGGAAGAGGTATGTTTACCTATTTGAGTGTGCATGTTTTCATACCATGTGCAGGTTTATTGTACTTCAAATGATTACTTTTCTTGTTTGTACTTGATAATAACCTAATATCTTTAAAAAAAACTTATGTTGTAATAGGTTAATCCTGATGCTATTAAATGGAGGACCAAACCAATTTCTAACTATGACGAGCTGTCACAACTCTTTGCTAAAGATAGAGCATCGGGTGTTGCTTCTCAAACTGCAAAGGAGAAAAATGCCAATGAGAAAAAAGGCCAAACAAGCAACAAAGAACCCATAGATATTGAAACAATCGAAGACATTGACGAGTTACTAGCTAGCAATAAAGTCACTTATGAAAACCTTGTCAATCTTGAAGAAATTCATGTGGATTCTCCCATGCCGGATGCTTCAAATTCAACAAAATCCAAAAATAAGAAAAGAAAACTTGAAGAATCTAATTCAGACATTATGAGTACTGTTCATGTGGTGGCTGATGCAATAAAGGAAGGTAATTTGGTTTTACAAGAAACTAACGTCATTTTAGGAAGAGCTTATCAACGTGAGTATACAGGGGATGAAATCTATAAAGAATTGGAGCCTTTAAAACTGGAAGATGATGTCATATCAAATGCTCTTATTTTCTTGGCAGACAACCCGAAAAAAGCGCGACTATTATTTAGTTGTCCTCTTAACATGCGGGCAGACTTACTAAATAAAATGATGGGATCAAGTGACGAAATGAGTTCGATTTAAACATCTGATTGTTCTTTCGCTTGAAGTTTCTTTTGCTCGAACTTTTGCATTTTATTGTGTTTGGTCATTTTAAGAAAACTACATTTCTTTATCTAGTTACTTGGTGTTAAACATGTTGAACTTGTTTTGTTTATTTGATTTAAATGAGTTGCACTTCTTTTAATTTTTATGTTGTTGATGTTGGGGTAAAATTATGTGTTTGTTTTATTAAGATATTATGAATTATAATTTATCTAGCTATAAAGGGTATAGTTGTAAAATTCTTAATTTTCTTTTCTCTTCTCCCCAACTCGGGAACATGAAAGAGCTACCTCTTCTCTTCTTTTCTTCTCAACTCGGGAACACAAAAAACTACAATTATATCTAACCTCCTCTCTTCTTTCCTCTCCTCTTCTTTCCACACCTTTTCTTTTCTTTCCTCATCAAACTCGGGAACAGATCAAGCAACAATTTGGCTTCACTAATCACATGATTTATAGCAGTGTAAGCAGTGGTTATCTGTGGTTTCACATTTTTGTTTGATAATCCAATATATGTTTGGATTTGTTATCGGGTAATTTAAAGTTTAGTTGTTTGACTAGTAGTTTAAAATCACATAACTATTACATTGTTTTCTTGTTAGGTATATTCGCTATATCAAGTTAGGCCAATTGTAATGTGGTGTTTGTTGGTTTCATGTTACCAAAAGGCTTTTTATGTATCTTTTAGCTCCTTTCAACACCTTTTCAATTTGAGTCTCGCATATTTTCATTGTTTTGAAACCCGGGTCGACCTGGCCGGGTTAGCCGGTTCGACCGGTTCTGGCAAAAAAAAAACGGGTAAAAAAAACCCGGGTTAACCGGTTAGACCCGCCGGGTTTTGAGTGACCCGGGTCAACCCGGTTCTCGAAACCCGGCCGGGTTTCGTTTTTTCCAAATATTTTTAATAAAACCCGGTTTGACCCGGCGGTTGACCCGGTGGTCGACCCGGTTGACCCGGTCGAAATAATAAAAAATTAATAAATTGAAAACCGGGTTGACTCGGCGGTTGAACCGGTCGAACCGGTTGACCCGGTGCCCGGTGACTCGACCGGGTCGATTTCAAACCCGGTTTTCAAAACATTGCATATTTATACATATCTTGATGTTTTCCAAACACTTTCCTAAAGACTCCTTCCTTGTGACATTTCCTATCAATGCCATATGAGTAATAATTTGTTGGATGATAAAGGTGTTGTCCAAAGGGTAAAAGCATCCTCCAAGGTTTTTGTCTATAAGTACTAAGCAATTAAACTCCTGACATAAAATTTAAAAAACCAGCACAAACAAAATGAACTAAAGTTTACATAAAATTTATGACTTTGTTTTCGCTATTAATGATGTGGAATAGAGGATGGATACAGGGAGGGGTTACTGTTGTGCTTATGGGACCAACAAAATTATGTTTGGTTTTTAGTAAGTTAGGAGATTATTTGCAGTGGTGTTTTCAAGCTTGAACATCTAGGGGTCTGACCATATGGATGCTACCAAGTACCAGTTTCAGGTTTGGTTGATATGTGTTGGTTATATGATAGCTTGAGTGTGCAAACCAATTTCAACTAAGGCAAATCCACAAATGTTTTGGTCTGGGGACTGGGGCATAATGTAAAAGGTTGTGTTATCTGTTTTAGATATAGAGTAGGCAAGCACAATCCAGATATGTGAATGGACATCATACGGCTCTCGGCTTAAATTTGATTTGACTTCACCATGCTTTAGCCCCTGAAGAAACAAAACTCAGACTGTTGGATTTTGAAGATTCAAGTTGCATCATCTTAAAGGGAACTCAAACTTATTTGGTATATGCTATGCTGCTTTAAAGCAATTCTGGTTCAACATAGCAAAGTAGGAGATGGAGTTTTCCCCCCAAGCAATGGTGGCTAGAATAAGTATTGCAAATATGTGGTGTTTCTAAGTATTTGCTGCAACCTTCTAATTTGTATGGCAGAAAAAAGGCCTGTTAGAATCATCTAAGAAGCAAGAAGGCCGGGAAAATTATTGAAAAGGAATGCTACAGTTTCTGTCGATGTTCTAAAAGTCAATGCGATATGGCCGCCTCAGACGGTTCTGATATAAAAAAAGAAAAAAGAAAACAAAATGGGAAGTTAATGAAGGATGTCAGATTATAAAATTGGAAGTTGTTGATTTAAATAGTTACAATGTTGTTTCTGCTATTTCTATGATAATTTAAGTAAATTATATGTGAGAAATAGTAGTTTCTATTTCGTTAGATCAACCTCAATTTTATCATAGGGGATTGTCCTGAAAACCATTTTGTCTATGATAATTAACAGAGTCCTTAAGTTTTACGTGTTACATGTAACTGTGTAAGCATTTAATCCGGTCGATCTTTATCGTGAATATGTGTAAATTGGAATAAAGGTTTCACCAAATACTCATATCAGGTGCTCCAATAAAATGGACAAAAGAATATATCATTGACTTATTTAAAAAAGATAGATAGAATTTTATGATGTGAAATATGGATTATATATAAAATGCATATCGCCGTTTATTTATACGGATCGAGTATTTTATAAACAGCTGACTTCATAGTTTGGCCTAGACAATGATTGAGCTATAAAATATTTTATCTATTCAGCCACTTATATGAGTACGCAATTAGCTTTAACTGAATATTTCAGCCATTAGTTGACTTGTGATGCCATGGTTATTAGTGTACATTGAGTTTGCGCTGTGTCATCTGTATGTATTACAGAAACGGAAGTATAACGAATAGGAATTGTGAAAATCCAACGCTTTCTTTAAGCGACAAAGACTTTTTTAAACTAGCAAAAAACTAAGAAAATTAACAACAAAGCTAAAACAGTAAGCACCTTGCCAAAAGTAATAAGACCATGTCAAACACCAATAAGAACCCCATACATATATACGGAGTAGTTTCTCTTCGAACAGATGTTGGACTGGTTAAACCTTTGTAGTTGAGAGAATTTACGAATATACATCTAACAAAAGACAAAGAAAAACAAAATCTCGCTTGACTCTTGCTTATAATTAATGAATGTTGCATCAAGTTTATTTATGAAAATAAAAATAAAAATTCAACTTTTAGTTTTTTTTTTTTACCAAACTAACTTAGAGCATTCATAATGTTATTCCACAAATCCATCACTATTGTAGCAATTGTCTCCACCAGACCCTGCAACACACCCTTGAATACTAGCACCAACAACTCATCATAAGCTGATGCCATCTTCACGGCCGATTCAAAGAGTAACTCTCTGACACGATCAAATGATATACCAATGATGCTACTTATGGTCTCCATTGTTATCCCTGGAAATGACTCCAAAAGGTAGACAATATAATATTTTATCATCTTCATCACAGCCTCAAGCACAACCTCAGATATACCCTCAAACATTAGTTTTACGACTTTCATCATTTCGTCAGTGGCCGACATCGTCTTCCCAAATGACCCAAAAACAGCGTCTACCAAATGAGCACATAATAAACTAACAACATTACTTATCGTCTCCCATGTGACACTCTTGAGAATGCCCTCAAATGCACCCTCAAACATTTGTTCTATGACTTTCATCAATTCATCAAAGGTAGACGTCATTTTCCTAAACGATTCAAATACAGTCTCTACCAAATGAGAAGATAATAAACCAACAATTTTACTTATCGTCACCCATGTAAAGTCCGGAAATGACTCCACAAGGTAGGCAAGATAATCTCTCATCATCGTCACTAAACTCTCAAGCGCACCCTCAAACATTAGTTTTATGGCGTTCATCAATTCATCAAAGGATAACGACCCAAACAACTTAAAAACAGCCTCTAGCAAATGAGCATATAATAAATCAACAATTTTACTTGCCGTCTCCAAGATATACCCCGGAATTGACTTTAAAAGATAGTCAAGATAATCTCTCATCTTTACCACACTCTCCCACACAACTTCAGATACAACCTCAAACATCAATTCCATGTATTTCATCAGCCCATCAAACGCTAATGTTATTTTCCCAAACGACCGAAAAACAGCCTCTAACAAATGGCCAACTAACAAACCAGTAATCTTAGATATTTTATCCAATATAAACTCTCTAAAAGACTTTACCAAGTAGTCAAAACAAACTTTGATCATATCCACCGCACTGTCGACCATAAGTTGTTTCAACTGATCAAAAGCTGATGTCGTATTCTTCACCACCCCTCTCATGGTGGCGACCACCAATCCAAAAACAACGTCGCCCACGAGATTAAAGAAAAATCCAATAATCTTACAAGCTGCGTCAAATATAATCTTTAAAAAGAATACCAAAAGGTTTTCGATACAACATTTGATTGAACAAGTGATTAGCTGCATTGCACACACCAATGTTTCTCCTGGTATTTTTAATAAGTACACCAAAAGATACGTTATGATTTTCAATAACAAATAAGAAATGAGATTTGATAGCATGGTTATGGTGGATAATAGGATTCTGATGATAATGAGGAACACCATGGAAGATTTTACTTTCGAAATGAATGATGAATATTAAGTAAATACAAATTGTATATAGTCATGACATGCATGAATGGATACTTATATATGAAAATGAAAAAAAACAATATAAAGTACTTACAATTTGCATGAACATTGACTAATTCGATGTTTACCAAAACATTAAGGTGCTATTATAGACACGCATATTCGATCAGTTGACTTCATTTAGCTTCAATATGATTTCAAAAAAATAATTCCAAGCTTAACCATTCGCTTTTACTAGTTAGATGAATGAACTGATACTAATGTCAAATAGGTTTAATATGAGCCTATGAGGTACGAGTTTAAGTTGATATATCGTTATTACTGTGATTTTTTAAATAATGATGATATTATCACCTTCTACTTAAATATATGGGCACATGTTATTGAATAGACCAAGTTTTACCATCATAATGATAGATGATATTATCACCTTCTATTTATGTATATGGCAAATGTTATTTTATTAAGTCAACTTTTTTTCACACCCTATATTCACAAATCACAAGTGGGTTGAAAAAACTCTATATTTTTATCCATATATAACACTTTACAAGTGATTTGAGAAAACATTTCAAAAACACGCAATGAAAACACTAGTCCACAAGAAAATACGGTCTGATTCATAAACATGCATGGTTCAAATACACTTGAAGATAATTCCGTTTGATTCATATACACTTTTAGGGCCCGTTTGGTTCGTAAAAGGATTCGGATTCGGATTTGGACTCGATTTAGAATGAAAGAAAATGAGGTAAGAGAAAAAAATAATATTTTAGTAAAAAGTTTATTTTAATAGTTGATAAATAATTAATTAAATAGAAAGTGGAATAGTTTTATTTTTTAATAATTAATTTATTTATAGATTGTGAGTGGAATTTGAATGTGAGGTCCACTTATATGTAAAAGATAGCTCATTAGCCATGAATGAATCTATCATTCATGGGCCCACTTTAATTCCCCAAAACTTAAACCAAACAATCAATTTTTGAAATGAAACCATTCCTTGAATCTGAAAGATACAAACCAAACGGGCCCTTAAAAAAGTAGAATATGTGTACACCATAATTGAACAGTAAAGGTCAATAGTTTTATAGGGTTTGATATGGTATAGTCATTTGAGAGTTGACTAGCTTATTAGGCTATACACAGCCGTGTCCCAGGTCATCACCTANTTAATTAATTTTTATACATTCTCTATGCTAAAATGTAAAAAAGTTAAAATTATAGGGTAAAAATGACAATAAAATAAAACTTTAAGCGTTTACACTATAAATTCATTATTTATAAAAATAAAGTACAAAAATTTGACTAGCCTCTTCTTCTACCTCTAGATCTCAGACTCCACAGTCCACACACACTTTTTTCTTTTCTTTTTTTCAAAAGCGAATTAAAAAATAAAATAAATAAATAAAAAGAGAGAATAGTGAGAAAAGGGTGTTTTGTTTGTGTTTTGTGCGTGTTTAATATCGGTTGAAATTTTGACCGATAGTGCAATTTTCTCGACGTTCGACCAGTGGTGACCCAAATGCCACAGTGGCCGCGACCGATTGAAATATCGGTCGACCTTTGCATTTGACCGATTATTTACAGTCCACAGCGAGTAGCCTTAATGCGTAAATAGACCGATTCGCAACCGGATTTATAAAGAACGTCGCACTTTGCCTTTATTTATGATAAGTAGCACGAATTTATGGATGTACAAAACTTTTGATATGTAGCATAGTGGAGAAGCTGGGAAAAAAAAATGTTGGTGCCCCTCTGGATTATTGTTGACTCAACATTGATTTCGTGCTTGAGTTGGAGGGCTCTACGTCCATCCATCGAGTTTCGCAAGCCTTTGTCATTCTCAGTCAACTAAGTAGGGCCTGAGGCCCCCTGTGAATCCGTAAATCTGAGGAGCATGCCGCAATGATGAAACAGAGATTAAAATTGAACGATTATTGTTACACGGCACATTAAATAGCATTTGATTTTAACCGATTAAAAAATATCAATATTTTTTTACAGTAATTTTTTATAAATTTTGTCAACCAAATAAAGCTGTATTTTTAAAATGTTTTTTCAAAAAATAATAACCCAAAATGCCCGTAACTCGCAACCGTAAATCCATCCAGAACATTCTTCATCCTTCGTTACACCCCCTACTTTTACTGATACAAAAACCCTCTCAGAATACTCTAGAACAACAACAACCATTCACTCATCCATCTATAAACACCACCTCAATATCAACCAACCTCCTTCACCCTCACACACTCTCCAAAATTTGCTAAACAATCTCTTTTTGATTCTGCATTTTTAACAACATAATCAACTACATAATGGAAGACGATTTCACCTTTCCAGCAGGCAAAGAAATGATGGAAGACGAAATGCCGTACGACGCAATGCAAGCAGGAGACGAAAAAGCGATTGGTAAAAAAGGTTTAAAGAAGAAAATTATTAAAGAAGGTGAAGGTTGGGATACTCCTGATAACGGCGATGAAGTTCAAGGTATATTTATATATGATCATCATTTTTTTATATATTTTTTTATGTTTGTGATGATATGTGATTATGAGTGTTGTTGATTTGTTTCGTGTTGTTTTGATGATAGTGCATTATACTGGAACGTTGATTGATGGGACGAAATTTGATTCGAGTCGCGATAGGGGGACCCCGTTTACCTTTACTCTCGGTCAAGGTGAGGATTTAATCTATTTGTTTTCGGTTTCGGTTTTATAGGTTTTCGTCATTTAATTTATTGTTTGTTTTATAAAAGCATTTCGTAACATAGACACATAGTTGTGGCAATAGTTATTAAGTGTATGTTTGGCAAGGAGATTTTAAGAGCGTTTGAAGGTTAGAATTGGAAGAGTGTTTGGCATAGAGCGTTTAGGGTTTTACTTTATTATAATGCTACTTGAAGAAGCATTTAGCGTTGACTAATTGTACACATTATAATCACAATTATGTTACCAAACGCTTCTATTAAATAACTGCTATTGGTTGCCGCTACTGCTAATTGCTACTAGTTTTGCCAAACATAAGTGAGGAATGCCATAAAAGCTAAATGTTTCTTTTAAAAGTGTTTCAAATAGGAGTATTTGAACAAAATCTGGAAGCTTAACGTTTGTTGCCAAACAAGCTTTATGTTTTAAACTGTAAACGCCCTTAAACAGTCGTTGCCAAATATAGATGTTATGTGTTAATGAGGAATATGCATGATTGGTTACGTTGATTGATCCTGAGTAACTGGAATAGTTGTTACTTGTTAGTTTATTAATTGCTTTGGGTGTTTGGTTGCGCTGTGTAATGAAGGTGTACAGGAAATGCAGATGGTGTTCAGTTATATTCAATGATTCTACGTGTTGTTTGTTAGTTGCATCTGTGATAGGGATTTAGGTTGTTGCAAATTGTGAAATTCGTTTATTAATCAATGAAAAAGAACAATATGTTGTTTATGCTGTTGATGCATGGCCTTTTTTGCTTATATATGTGATCTAGTTCTTGTTTGTGGCGTAAAATAGCAGATCATTAATCCGAACCACAAGTATGCAAAGCTGTAGTTCATGTGGTAATGTAAATTGCTCAGCTGGTACAGCATGCGAATCTCGTGTGTTTTAACAATTTTTTGGTGTGCAGTTGTCTTTTTAAGGATTACCTTGAGACTAGTTCAGTGTGTTTTCTATCACTATAATAGAACAAAAGGAGCCTATGTAAACAGAGTTTGAGTAGTATCCTGCTGAAAAGTCTTCGTTAATTTGTAGAGAACTATTGTTGCCAAGATGAAACTATGTGAATGTAACTTAATTTGGCATCTATAAATGAGTTCCATGTGACTATAAACAACTGATTAAAGAAGATAGACTTGCTAGTGTGGCCCTGTTATCCTCTCGACCACGCTATATCATGTGTTCTTTGTGTTCTGCATATTTGTGTTTGCTGTTTGTTAGTGATTTGCTAAATTATCCTCACCATGAATAGTAAAATTTGGCATTTGAGTGCCGATTGGTTTTTATAAGAAGATATGTTTTACACAATATTGTCATATATCGATAGGTCAAGTAATCAAGGGATGGGATGAAGGAATCAAAACAATGAAAAAGGGTGAAAGTTCACTTTTCACCATTCCTGCTGAACTTGCGTATGGTGAATCTGGTTCACCTCCAACTATCCCTCCAAACGCCACTCTTCAGTTTGAAGTGGAACTGCTTTCATGGGCTAGTGTCAAGGACATTTGCAAAGATGGCGGTATTTACAAGAAGATTATACAGAAAGGAGAGAAGTGGGAGAACCCCAAGGACCTTGACGAAGTTATAGGTATTTCTTTTGTAATCATTCATTTCTCGACTATCATGATTAGATCTATGTAGGCCTTAAAGTAACCATTTGCATTAATAATGCTTATGCAGTGAATTATGAGGTTAAACTCGAGGATGGAACATTGGTTGCAAAAGCAGATGGTGTAGAGTTCACTGTCCAAGATGGTAATTTGTCCCTCTGATATAACCTTTCATCTCTAGTGTTGTTGTGGTGGTATTTGCTTGTTGCTGAAATGATTATTTTGACCAGGACACTTCTGCCCTGCACTTTCAAAGGCTGTGAAAACAATGAAGAAAGGAGAAAAGGTTATCCTTACAGTTAAACCTCAATGTAAGTGAATGTTCTAGAAGTTTATTATGCAGAGTTTGTTTTCCATGCTGGTTATCACTTAAAACGGTATGTACTGGTTACAGATGGATTTGGGGAGAATGGGAAACAAGCCTCTGGTAACGAAGGTGGGGTTCCACCAAATGCTACACTGCAAATTGCACTAGAGCTTGTGTCATGGAAGATTGTTTCAAATGTCACTACTGACAAAAAGGTTGTGAAGAAGATTCTGAAAGAAGGAGAGGGGTATGAACGACCAAATGAAGGAGCTGTTGTTCAGGGTAAGTTTTTAGAGTCATTGTGCCCTTTTCCAATAGCATTGGATCATTTGATATATGCACAGGTGTCTAATAATTTCCCTTTGTAAATGGACAGTTAAATTGATTGGTAAGCTGCCAGATGGCACCATATTCATTCAGAAAGGTTATGATGAGACTGAACCTTTCGAGTTCAAGACAGATGAAGGTACGGAACATTGAAAAACTATGTTCTTCACTGGTTTCATGCTTAGATTTGCTTGTGCTCACTGTTAGCCATTTTGGTTCTTGAACAGAGCAAGTAATTGATGGGATTGATAGAGCTGTGCTGACAATGAAGAAAGGAGAAGTAGCTATTCTGACAGTTGCACCAGAGTATGCTTTTGGTTCTACGGAATCTAAGCAAGAATTAGCAGTAGTCCCTCCTAACTCCACTGTGACATATGAAATCGAGCTTGTGTCTTTTGTCAAGGTTTGTGGAGTTGTTTAATGAGCACGCAGATACGGATATATAGTTGCTTGGTACTTAATTGCAGGATGTTAATACCTTGTAGGATAAAGAATCGTGGGATTTGAATGCTAAGGAGAAGATTGAGGCGGCTGGTAAAAAGAAGGAAGAAGGAAATGTGTTTTTCAAAGCTGGTAAATATCTCAAAGCTTCAAAGCGGTATGAGAAGGTAATGTTCTGGTTCTTAATTGTGTTTGAAGATTCCATTTTATAAGGGCTAGCGGTTGTGAGCTAAAGTTGCCAAGTTGGTTGATAATCACAGGCTGCTAAGTACATTGAATACGATACTAATTTTGATGAGGCGGATAAGAAGCAAGCAAGAGCATTGATAGCGTCCTGCAGCCTCAACGATGCAGCCTGTAAACTGAAGCTCAAGGACTACAAACAGGCTGTGAAGCTTTGCACCAAGGTCAGTGGGAACAAAGTTCTTAGTTTCGCTTCATTGTGTCCCAACCCATCTACTCACAAATGGGTCTGTTTGGGTTAGATTTTACCTTTAGCGGGTCAAAGTGGTCAAATCTACAAAATTCTACAAACTTGCCTAAATATATAAAAGGTCAAAGATTTCAACTGTTAATCAACCTGAACAAATTTGATTAATATTATCTGATTGTATTCAAAACTTAAGGAAATGTTAAGAGTGTCAACCCAAACCTATCCGCTTTAAGAAAGTTGATGTATTGAATTGTTACCTCCTGCCTCACCTGTCTGTCGCAACTATTCTAGAGCATGGATGATGATGTAAGGGTTTATTGCAGGTACTGGAAATTGAGAGCAAAAATGTGAAGGCACTCTACCGAAGGGCTCAAGCTTATATCAATTTGGTTGATCTGGATTTGGCGGAACTTGACATAAAAAAAGCACTTGAGATAGACCCTGATAATAGGTAGAGAATTACGTTTTTTTGGTTGCCCCATGATCTTTGTAGTGGGATTGTGCAGCCTATTGACATGTTTGTGTTTTTGTTGGCGGTGATCAGAGATGTGAAGCTGGAGTACAAAGTGTTGAAGGAGAAGATGAAAGAATACAACAAGAAGGATGCTAAATTCTATGGGAACATGTTTGCTAAGCTATCAGCAATTGATTCTAAAGTAAGTTATACTTATTTGTTTGAAATTTTTGGTTGTGTGTGGTTTCATGATTCTAAATGTGATTTGTATTTTGTGCAGAAGACAGCTCCAAAGGTGGTAGAACCGATGATCATTGACAGCAAGGCATAACGAGTATAAGGTTCTGAGGATCTTCATATAAGTGTCTGTTTGAATACAAGGCTGTCATAATTGTTGCACATAAGCATATAGTGTCTTTGATTTTCTTAATTGTTTGGAGGTCTAAAGATATCTTCCTCACTAGTTGTGAGTGGTGATGAAGACTAAATGTAATTTGGATCTTTGAGCAATAAATAGTGGTTAGTACATATCTGCTGTCTTTTTTTTTTTTTTTTTTTTTTTTTTTTTTTTTTTTTTTTTTTTTTTTTTTTTTTTTTTTTTTTTTTTTTTTTTTTTTTTTTTTTTTTTTTTTTTTTTTTTATTTTTATTATTATTATTATTATTTATTTTATTTTATTTTTTTCCCCTCTCTCTGTGTGCTGGTTGAATTTATTATGGTAAAGGTTAGACACATTTAGACCAAGAAAATTGTACGAGAAGCCTATGACGAATGCATACTTAGCATTTGACACCATTGGTTTGAACAAGCCTTCCAACACCACAAGGTTAAGAGGGTTACGATCAGCATATGCATTTGCATAAGCTGTTCAGCTATCTTTGTTACAATAAAACCATTCCATAGTTCTGAAATTGTGCAATTATTCTACTTATGTATTAAAACTTGTATTTTGAGTAAATAACTTTTGAATCCAACTTCCAGCCTCTGCGAAACTACAAAGGCAACTTCATTGACCTCCAGTTACAAAGACAGGGCCCCAATGAATCGTTTGAGGACTTCACCGAGCAAGGGTAAATATAAAAATTTTCCTATATTAAAGGACTTTTTCAAGAAACTACACACGTGCCCAAATGCATGAACAATCAGGGGTGTGTTTGGTATCCGGTATTTGCATGGGATTTGGAGTGGTTGACACAAAACTCTTTGGTTGAAAATCTGTGTTAAAAAATAAGGCATCAAACCCGGTGGCTTCACGTTTAAAATCCCTACCAAGGAGGTGGATTTTATATAGTTAGCGAGACATTTTTTTTTTTATAATATCTCTTTCTCTCTCTTCAAATTATATTAAAATATTATTTTTTTAATATTAAATTATATATCAAATTTTAAAATAATTAATTTTATACATATGTCAAATCCAAATCAAAACTCAAATCCAAATCTTAATGACTTAATCGTAATCCTGAACCCGTCTACTAATCAAACAGGCCCTAGGAATATGTTTGTTAAGGTTCATGAGTCCAATGCTTGGTCTTCAGCTTATTCAGAAAAAAGGAAAAAAAAATCATATTTAACCAATTCAAAAGTTACATTACTCAAAGACAAGTTTGTAGCACATAAGTCCAATGCTTTTTAAACATTTGTCGAGAAAATATAGAATTATAAATTTTAAATTAGGTAATAAATATGTAATTGCCCTTTTAATAGCAGATGAAGAATAATATATTTGTTTGAGCTTACTGTGATTTTTTAGAGGAGAATGTAAATTACTCCGTAATATAAGAGAAATGTAAAAAAAAGACGGACGAGAAAACAAAGGTTGATATTTTTTTTGAGTTCTAGAACTTAAATATAAAGAAAGAATCGAAAGAAAGTTGTAGTTTATTATACTCTTGATTTTTATAAAGTTACTGTTATACCTTTTAGAGCAATTATACTCCATAAAACAAGGGATATTTTTGCCACTAAGCTTCTTTTATATTTTGTTTGTTTTTCTTCATCATGTTTCATCTCAAATATGAGGTGAAAGACGTAAGTACATTCATCAATTTTTATTTATTTATTTATTTATTTTCCATTTTTCTTTTCTTTCGCTCTTTTCAAAAGCTCAAGAATAAGATTAATGTGTTTAATTTCACTCGCTTTCTTTCACTTTTATTCTTCAAAACACAATTGAGAACAGAGTGCAGTGTGAGAAGCAAAGCTTTGAGTGTAGCTCCATTTTAATAATGAGTCAAACTCGAGCTCGTAAGTACACTTTACAAGCCCGAGTTCGAGTTAATGTGTTTGTTTTGAGCACGTGGGATTGTTGAAACTTGAAATCCTGTGGTGATTTTCTCGTGTATAAAATATAGATATTGATATATGTCTCATCAAATTTTATTTCATATAATATTGTTTGACAACTTTTTATAGTGGTAAAAGCATACGCATGATCAATATTTGCACTTTTTTAATACATTTATTGTTCAAACTGGCAAGTACGATGTTAGGAAGCTTTTTTTTTTTTTTTTTTTCCTTTCCTTCAGATATTTCATTTAAATGGAGGAAATTTGAGCACAACAAGTTACATCGAATATACACAACGTAACAAGTTACGACAAAACAAGACATACACCATAACAGCTGTGACAGACTACAGCAACACCATACAAGGGTGGGGGGAATCACCCGAGTGAGCTTTTGGCAGACACAACTATATGAAGGTGTAGCTTGACAAAAATACATAAAATACATAAGACATACAAAGAAGATAAAACTAGACATCCTTAAAGGAGTCAGACCTAAACCTAACAGATCTAGAGCCAAAACCCAAGGCAGCATCAGGCCATCGATGGCAGACCGCAACAGATCTGAGCAGAGGAGTCCGGGCGGTGGCGGCAGCGAACGGCGAGCGGCGACAGCTGGGAGATGACCGATCTGTGGGTAAGGATTATTATTTAAAGCAAGGGAAAATACAAAAGAGCGCCGGACGGCCGGACGAGACCAGCCGCCGGCTTTATTTAGAAAGAGGGTGTGGATTGGTTGGAGGAATTATAGAGAGAGGTAGGAAGAATTTTAGAGAGAGAGAGTGGTAGGAAGCTTACTAGTCAAACTTAACCAAATCAATTTTGTCAAATAAATGTGCTTCATTGCTGTTTGATTTATAAGTCTTGCTTAAGTCCTAGACTTGAACTAAGCATCATGGTTGAAAGTCACACTTACTATTTATATAAAGGCATTTCATAAGCATCATGGTTGAAAGTCACACTTATTATTTATATAAAGGCATTTCATAACCAAGTCTCGCTTAAGTCCTAGTCTTGAACTATGTAGCGTGGTTGAAAGTCGCATTTGCTTGTATATGAAGACATCTCAATATTTCATTTGGATAGCACCGAAGATGAATCATGTCTTCTAGTACATTTTACATTTGCTCTGTTGCTTTGATCTAGATGTTAACATTCAAACATCAAAACTTCAATAAACCAGGACTCATAATCATTAATCAAGTCAGTATAATAAATCTCTGTTGAATAATTGTGCTATCATTTGCATAACCTAAATGATCAAAGTTCAAATCCTACATCTGTACATTATACTGCTTGAAGTATTCAGTTTTTATGGATCTTAATGAAAAACAATTTGTAATATCGGTTGCGCTTGTACACTATTCTAATTAGCGGAAAAAGAAAGGTTCCTTGTTGCAATGTGCAGATTGTGTAATAAAGATGGACTACTTCTGAGAAAAATGTCTGACATGCTGAATCAATTAACAACAAGATTGATGTTCTACAAATTTGAATCAGTCTAAAGTTAGTATGTACAGCAAAAACTACCGACTCGGTGTGTACAGAGATTTGGCCTAAAAGATAATGCACCAGTGTATCCAGATGTTTAACTTTCTCATTCAACGGGAGGTTCTTGAATCAGAGTCAGAATTCTGTTCCACGATACTAGAAGTTGTGTGATATATCTTCTGGGGCATTAGTTTCCTGTAAAAAAAGGTAAGAAACATGTACGTTTATGCTCAGATCGAAACACAAAAGATACATTACATATACGATTTTTCAAATCTTCAATTGAGGGTCTTAGTATCGTCTTATTACATTAAGCAAATAGGAAGTGAATTCACATCTTCGAATTTCCCAATCCGTATAAACAAGACCCCAAAAAATTGTCAAATGGTACTGATTAATAGAGCCTAAGCATTTGACTATCAAGGGGTTGACTTAAAAACCATTGTACATGCGAGAAAGTGTGGAAAAGAAATAATAATCACCTATTGCAAGAATGAACAATCTTGGATAAAATGCCGACTAAGATATTATGATAGTAAGATGGTCTTTTGGCAACCACATGTCCACAATATATAAGATAGCACAAATTACGGAATGTAGTTCCTTTTTTCTCTTTCTTTTTTAATTCACAGTTGACTTGTTTAATCTACACTGGCATAGAACTTAGAATCATAAGTTGATGGACAGAATTACATACTTTGGAGGATTGGCAATTTGTTGAACACTGTTGCTTTCCAAGTTATTCCCAAGCCGTATGGAGATTAGACCACCTGATGGTGCTGCTGATGACTTAGGTGAATCATCAAAACTCAAACTTGAACTTTGACCTGAACTAAAACCTGCAGGAAAGGTCATAAGTGATTTAATAGCATACAAAAAATTCTCCTATTTCACAATCCAATGCATTATTAAGTTGCAAAAACATGATCGCCAACAGTGAAACATATAGCAGAGAACAGTTTGAAATCAAATAGACTAAAACTATAGCGGATGGTAAACAGAGGTATATAAAACCCACAAAATTATTTTGTAGGCCGCTGAGAAGGGCACAGCATTGGTTGGTAGTATATGCAACATAGCCTAAACTGTGGCAATTGGCCAAACTTTTAGAGACAATCATCATGAAAGTTGAATACACATAGTTTATTATGTAGGGTGGACTGTTAGTGCGATGTCTAATATCATCTACTACAATAACAAAATAAGGAAAATCGTATTGACCAGAATACAAAATGTCAACAGGTAAAGAGGTATTGGCTTGAAACTCCAAAATTAAGTGGTGCAAAATCTAAACAGTCGACAATTTACTGTGGTTAGACAGCGTTTAAAACTAGGGTTGAATCTGTAATAACGCTATCAAGCTAATTAAATGCTTAATGATGCAAACGTTTCGTCCCCCTAATCATTATCGCCAAGAACTTCTGCTATAATAGAATCATGATAAGATAAAGCACATGATTTCAACAGATGACAGGCATAGTGTATCAAATCTATGTTTTTACCTTGGTAAATAATGACAATGAAAAAGAGAACGGTGATGACCATAGCAAAGATGCTCATATTTGATGATGCTTGTGGTGGTGAAGCTTTAGCCGCTCTCCTCCTCTTTAGTGATTTCAACCTTTCAACCCTAGCACGCCTTTTCATCGTCTGCTCAGCAATCTCTTTAACTAGTTGCATATCAGCTGTGTCCAATAACGGGCCCTTACGTGGTCGAGGTGGCTTTGGAGCCTTTTTGCGTTTCTCTTTCAACTGCGGTTTTCCTAAAAGAGGGGTATGTTCCCCATTTTTTCCAACTTTGTTGTGTATTACTGACTCAATATCTTCAAAGTCATCATCGCTTGATTTCACTGATGTCATGTGTGAATTACTGCTGCATTCAGCATCCTCTGATCCTTCAAAACCAAAAGGTTTACCTACTGATCTAACCACAGTTTTTGCTCGTTTGTTCTGTGTTTGCCGTTCCTCTTCATATTCACTTTCACTAGTCCCGATGTCTACAATGGTGTCTCTGTCATTTGGTGGTTTATCATTCTCCATCTGATATTATCAGTAAGTCCACTATTCTTCAAAAGCTCGTTATTACCAATTCTAAAATCTCATCTTCTTTCCAAAGGTAATCCTGCATGTACGAATATAGTTCAGAATTTCATATCAAAAAATTCCTAAGACGTTTCATTTACATCATTTTTCCAACATTCATCATACTCCTAATTGTAAACCATGTCTCCGTTTCGCCTCACATTTCTTCTCTTCTTAAGACATATAAACACGACCCACAAAATGAAACCATAAATAGTGAAAACGAATCTTCTTAAGACATAAAAACACACAAAATGAAACTAATAAATGGTGAAAACGAATTGGTTCATCACAGAACCAGCTGTCCTCCAAACTCCTAAGATACATTTCAAAAACAGAACAACGAGATTAATGTATCCATTAACATCATATATAAATCATACATACATCATAAAAAACAAACGCAGATAATTATCAAAACTCACAAGAAACAAAAGCTTACAAAATCATCCTTAAAAATCAATGACCACACCTAATAAATTTGGTAGGGCTTCATTCTAATGGTCTTTTTCCAACAAAAAAATCTCCAGCACATAAATTTGAATTATACAATAACAAAAACAAAAACAAAAACAAAATTTAGGTTATCTTTATCCCTACACATAAAACAACAAATATCCATCATATAAAAACAAAAAACCCAACATTATCCATTTAACCTAATTCAAAAAACAAAAACAAAAAAACATTATGGTACCGATTTACCTCCGCCGCCACAACAACCACCGATCGCCGCCGTTGATAAAATGTAACAAAAAATTATTTAAAAAAAAATATATATTTTGGTATTTGAGCTTTGAGTTTAATTTTTGAACAACAATATTTTTTATTATTCGAAAAAATCAATATTAAAAAACATAAGAAGAGCAGAGGGATGTCTGTTCTTTTCTTTCTTTTCCCAAATCTTCTTAAATTTTTGACCAGTTTTTTCTATTTTTTATTACCCTTTTTTAAAAAAAAATAAATAAATAATGAGGCTTTTGTAAATTTTTATTGTGAAAGTTTATCCGTTTGATTATTTTGTGTAACTTTTTCGATAGTGGTTTTTGTTTGTTTGGTTATAAAAATTAAATGGTATCGAATAGGGATCTTGAAAAGGTTATAAATGTTGCAAGGACAAATGTGTCTAGTCAAAAGTGAAGTATATTTAATGTGGCCAAGTTTACTTTGTTGTTATCAATTATGGTTTGTGTTATGGTAGGTTGTGATTTGTGAATGTTATTGTTTGTTTTTATGGATTAATCTTTATTTTATTTTATTTTTTCTCTAAATAAGAAAAATACTCGGTTTAAAAAAGATTTGACTATCACACTTCTCAATCAATCAAATATCTTAACTACCTATAATGTAAAAATGGTCAACCTTGAAAGTGAACTCTTGAAACTTTGGTCAATCTTGAAATCTTGAAATATTGGCTACACATTTAAATGATATTAAAAGAAATATTAAAAATGTTAGTCACCAATGCAAATGTTGAATTAAAGAGGTGGAGATATTCAGCAATGCAAATCACATTATTTAGAAAACATGCAAATAGGAAACATATTTCATATTAATGGGAGATATGTCATATTAATGTAGATATTACAAATTAATGGAGATGCAAATTACAAATAGGAAACATTATTTAGGAAACATGCAAATAGGAAACATTATTTCATGCAAACGGAATGTCAATGCAAAAAAAAATAAATAAATAAATAAAAAATACATAAGCGGGAAAATTACATATTAATTAATGGACATGCAAAATTACATAATTTCGTCGGTTTAATCTTAATGGAAATATTGAAACACTTTTAGAAAAGTTGACTTAAGAGAGAAGTTGAAACTTCTCTATATCTCCTTATAAAAGCCTAACACACAAAGGGAAAAACACACTGATCCCCATTTTCTAAATTTTTCTCTAAAACACAAACACACATTCATCTCAGTCTCAAAATACATACATGCTATTATGGAGTATTATTTTCATAAATATTTGTATTATTAAGGAATCCAATGCTAAAAAAATATGCGTTTTTTTTAATGGTTTTGTTGTACATGGGCAGGGCAATATTTGTAAGTACTTTTGGTTGGTAGTTGAAAGTTGAGTCGTATATGGGCAGAGCAATAACCGAATGTCTACAATGCATTTGTGTATTTGTAGTGTAGCTACACATTTAAAAAATACTAATATTTTTG
Source organism: Artemisia annua (assembly GCA_014162995.1). Taxonomy (NCBI): domain Eukaryota; kingdom Viridiplantae; phylum Streptophyta; class Magnoliopsida; order Asterales; family Asteraceae; genus Artemisia; species Artemisia annua. The sequence continues at coordinate 52,470 of LBNU01028680.1, read as the reverse complement.
AAAAATTTATGTAATGAGGCTTTGAAAACCGGGTTTCAAATCGATCCGGTCGAGTCACCGGGCACCGGGTCAACCGGTTCAACCGCCGGGTCAACCCGGTTTTCAATTTATTATTTTTGTTATTTTTTCGACCGGGTCAACCGATTCGACCACCGGGTCAACCCGGGTTATTATTAAAATTTTTTGAAAAACGAAACCCGACCGGGTTTCACGGCGTGTCTAACCGGTTATCCCGGTTTTAGAAACCCGAGCTTATTTGACCCTTTTTTTTTGCTGAAACCGGTCGAACCGGTTAACCCGGCCGGGTCCACCCGGGTTTCAAAACACTGTAATGAGGTAAATAAATAAGGCCAATGACTTGCAAACGAGGACAATTAAATGATGAAAAATTGACTACGGTTTTTGAACAACTAGAAATAGGATTCACTAAACCTCTAATAAAGTTGACTTGATATGAAAAACCAAATTTTAGAAAAGGCTGTGATAGTAGAAGGATATCTAACATTTTTATTGACACATTCATACTTCTTATTTGAAATTCAAATATTTGTAAATTTGTTAAAGGAGTTAAGTGGCTTTATTTAGTTATACTTTCTATCTGTTTCACTAAATGCTTTTATGTGTTTTTTTAATACCTTTTAAACATTTTTCTTTGAGTTGAATTATCGCATAGTACAGCTTTTTGCAATTACATTTTGATTCTTTTATGTTTTATGTATAAACGTTACATAAAATACTTAACCACAATATCACACCTATAACTATTTGCCGCTAGAAAATCCGTTGCTATGCACGGGTACTCGTCTAGTTTGATAAAAACATTTTCTTTAAAAGTTGGTTGATTTCAAATTGACCTGTTTTCCATTTTCTCAAAGCTGCTTGTATAGATCTGCCACTTTGTTTTCCGTTTCCTCAAACGTTGTGTACTAAAATAACAGGATCATAAAAAAACAAAAAACAAGAAAAAGAAGATTCTTTGCTAAGAATATTCTATGTAAGAACTGAAGGACAAGACATTCCTTATCTCACTAACTCACTTTTCCTACGTGTAACCTTTAATCTACACTTTGAGCATGTGTTTCCATACTTTTTGGAGTACCTTGTATCTTGTAAATCAAGAGTTTAAGTACAAGCTCTTCAATCACACAACTAAATTGGTTAGTCAAGTTTGGTTTCTAAATAACACTATCTGTTTTCTGTGTTTTTAGTCATGGTATCACATTATTTAGATAAGATTTCTCCAAATACAGTCCCCATACAAGCTACAGTTTGGTCTTGGTTCTGTGATTTTCAAATCAAATAGATTTTTTATAAAGGCAAAGACGGTCACGATATAAAATTAGCTAGCCAGAAGCTCTGAGTTGCAATGCGACCATGAATACCAAGACCAAACTTCCACATAAAATACAAATACCTATGAAAAGGGTACTTTGGGATAGCATAGTTTCACAATCGTTCCTATGGGTTTCTTCTAGAAATCCTAAGCTTAAGTTTGGTTGGGTAGGTTGGTTGAAACATCCCTCTAGTAACTATTAACTCCTTGTAAGTTTCTCTAGCTTTTGCTAGTTTAATATAAAGCCGCTGTTAAAAAAAAACAAAAAAAACTCCTCAAGAAACAATTCCACTAGACTATTAACCGATATAATGATAAACGGATCAAGCCCGATCTGTAGGTTTAGGGTACATTAGGGTTCATTGTACTCTATAAATATTGGTTATTAATAAAGTTAAAGCTAAGCAGTGTCAATGTAAACATTCGGTTTAACATGGTATCAAGCCTAAATCTGGTCCTCTAAAACCCTATTAAAATATAATCGAAACTCTCCTCCTTCTACAACCATACTACCACAAACACCTTCTTCACTCACATCTTCTATCGTAGCTCAAATACCCTACGGCCGTACCCTTCATCCTCTAAAACCCTAAATAAATAAATAAATAAATAAATAAATAAATAAAATGCATTCGATCAATCAGTCAACTCTAAAGCTTTTTCTGTTGTTTTGTTGCTCACTTTATCCTTAACCCCACCAAAACCTTTGCACACCTTCTTGCTTGCTTGATTCTATAACTCACGAAGTGAATAAATGAAAACAATCAACCTATGTGCTTGCTTCCTTCCATAATTGTTTTATTTATTTATTTTTTTTTTCTTTTCACTTAAAGTCGACTAAGGCTCGACCTGTCTCCATCTAAAGTCGACTAAAGCTCAATGTTGTTAGTTCATGCAATAAGCCGTAAGAGGTTACTTTTTCAAGAATCAATATGAAACATTTTGATGTCCTAATGCACATCATTAGTGAATATACAATTTCTTTGACAAGTACCGCCTTCTTTGTTTGCTTTGCTTCCGCTTACTGTTTTAGATATATTTAGTCCGTGTTTTCGCGATTTCGTTGATCGAACTGTGGGGGAGTATTAACTGATATAATGATAGTCAGCCCAAGCCCGATATGTGGGCTTAGGGTACATGAGGGTTCATTGTACTCTAAAAATATTGGTTATTAACGGTTGAACATAGACAACACAACGACCACAACCTCAACTAGTTTATTTGATTTATAAACATTGATAGCAGACATAATATAACTGAACATCTACCTTTTTGTTTAATATGTTCCCGTTACCAATCCTATATTAGCTGCTATCATTTTGTTTAATTTTACTTAAATTTAAAACGAACAAGAACGTTGTAATAAGTGATCTTTTTTCGGTGAAAGGTGAACATGTCTAATAAGTGATCTTACAAAGTGTATTTTTCAACTTACTCAAATGTATGTCTATACGAATTTTTGTAGTACAATGATTANTATGATTCACTAAACCTCTAATAAAGTTGACTTGATATGAAAAACCAAATTTTAGAAAAGGCTGTGATAGTAGAAGGATATCTAACATTTTTATTGACACATTCATACTTCTTATTTGAAATTCAAATATTTGTAAATTTGTTAAAGGAGTTAAGTGCTTTATTTAGTTATACTTTCTATCTGTTTCACTAAATGTTTTTATGTGTTTTTTAATACCTTTTAAACATTTTTCTTTGAGTTGAATTATCGCATAGTACAGCTTTTTGCAATTACATTTTGATTGTTTTATGTTTTATGTATAAACGTTACATAAAATACTTAACCACAATATCACACCTATAACTATTTACCGCTAGAAAATCCGTTGCTATGCACGGGTACTCGTCTAGTCATTCATAATTACTAAATTTTCTTTCGATTGGTTAAAAAATAAAAATGAACATTTATTTAGAACAGGATGAAATACTATGAACGGGTAAAACGCGTAAATAAAAGGGCATTTTGGTTAGGTACATCCATGTCTAGGTTATCCGAAAAATGAAAATATTATGTTTTTTCGGTTCTGATGTACAAAGTTTATTGGTAGTTTCGTGGTCGAGTATGGACTTTTCTCCGACTAATTCTAAAATGTTCATCGAGCGAGCTTTAAAATCCGTGTCGAATACGTGTTTATCATAATATCTTTGAGATGGGAACCTTTGTGACTTCATAGTATAAATATATAAAGTAAACAGGAATCTAATTAGAGATGAATACTCATGTTATTGTTAGGTTAGTGTGGTCGTCATATACGTTATTCTCATATATTGGACCAGCTTCATACCATATACATCATAATTTGTATTGCTTTTACATCGAATAGTTTTTTCAACCTATTGAACATGAGCACACATATGTTCGGATTTTGAATTGTGCACCAACAAGAATATGACTAGCATGGCTTGCAAAGGTGGTGCAACTTTATTAGATGATAAAAATACATTTTATAAATCGCTGATTTTGATGAAAATATGTTCTTATTCAAATTATAAAGGTTATACATCACATAGTTAATAAGTTTAACCTAATATTTAACAAGTATAATATAAGTAGGAAACTAACGCTTAGATTGTGTTTAGTGGAAAGCTTGTGTTTGACCGAAACTCTTTCGATGGCTTTTAAAACTCAATAGCTTAAAGAAAAAACTCGTCAAAAGGAGTTTTCAAGAGAAACTTAATTTGGCAGGACAAATTAGAAAGAAACCTGTATCTTTTAACACTTTTGCATTTCCTTTTTCTTCTAACACCTGACTTTACAAACTTAATCAAACATTTCTAAAAATAAAAGTTTAGGCATCAGTTTGAGCTTTTATAAGCTCTAACTTCAACTTCATCTGTAACTACTTCAAACTAACTCATTTTTTACCTTGTCTTATATATTATAAAATAAGGAAATGAATGAGGTCTGTATATGAAGAACTTTTTCAACCTCTATGGAGTATACCTGATCGTTAGAGAGTCATATAGGCAAGTACTTTGAGGAAGTGCATTTCTATGAGAATAGCGATGAGCAAATGAAAGCGGCTTTCTAATGCTCTAAAAGATGTGGTTGTTCTTTTTTATATATTAAGGTTTTGATTAAAGGCAATAAATTCACAAGGGTTTTGAGATTGATTGCTTAACAACTTAAATGACATATAAAATAAAGCGGGATAACAGTCAGGAAGATAAATTCAACTACTTAGGGACAATCTATCTAAAGTTTGGAAACTAACAATAACTTGATCCTAGCAAGTACATGGAATGATCTTAATTGTGATATCCCCGATTTGGTTTATCGAGAGACATAAAGGTAATGGCTGAATCAGTGATGCATAGGGATTGCTTACGCACTTTGTTTTACCTCTCAAGGGATCTCAAGAGGCTTACAATCCCCACCAGGCAGTGTACCTGACCGATGTAGTATAGTGTAGTGGCAAGTACCGGGGGATTGATCGTTCTCTCGCAGGGAATAGTGTTCGTTAGGCTAAAGGCTACTCTAATCTAGGTCTAAGGGTGGAGGAAGATTCTTTTTGTATTTTTATGTTTTTATGGAAAAGCGCAGGTAGGTATATCCTAATTACTGCATGGTTGTTTATAGGTATGGACCAATAGGTGAGCGAATTAGATTGCTTAAGTCATACAATTGATAATTCCATATAGTTAAATAAGTGTACTGTAATACAATAAAGCGGTATCTGGCAACTTTTTCCCCATATTTTTGTTATTTCTTGGGTTTTTGTAGACATATCTATCTCAGTAGAGGTGCGTGGGGGCTTTAGAAAATGCCTGCCTTTATTTTAGGAATTTCATTACTTCTCTTCTCCTAACCTTAATCATCCCATTTATAACCACCAACGATGTTAATATAGTTATGTATGATGTTACTTGCTAAGGGGTGATGGAATGTTACGTGGTGATTATTTTTTCACGTAAACACCCCGTCTCGATAAGGAGTGTTTCAGAATAATGAACCTAAATCGACGATCTAGTAACGTTTCGCATACCTCCACTGTGATACATCTAAATTTCTGCACATTATCAGGCTAATTTTCATCGTTTCCCTCGAACATATCCAATCTCCCCTAGGATCCCTATTCATTGGGATACTTTTCTGAAGGGTTTATACGATCATGGTAAAACAGGGAATGTGTCGAAGTATTCCTGTTTTGAACGGCGAGTTCCGGGTAGGTTGCCTGACGTCTTATGTACTGATTCTAAGACTCATTGGTCCAATGCATACGAATGATTTGACCAATTTACTAACTATGGTGGTCAGTCATTGTTACATTTGCTAGACCCAGTCTTCAACATCATTATGATTGTTGGTAGATGTGCATTCTTGTCTTTTCTTGTTTTGAGTTTTTTTTTTTTTTTTTGATAATGATGATTTTTTTTTCCACTCGTAAGTGAATCTACATCCAATATTAGTTCACATTTTGTCCCGTTCTCTTATTCAAGGATATTTTATGTGCCTTATTCCTTGGTTCTATATAAACATATTTGAATAAGATACAACGTATTACTTTAGTTGTATCGCTTGTTTATGTCCTTGCAAAATGTACCAATTAACAAATTGTTCCACTAGCACCTTTATAGATGTTGGATCTATTTTTATATTAGTTATTATGTTATCGACTATATGTGTAATAGTATAAGGCAATCTTTTTTATGGACATATTATTTAATTTTTTTGGTGGGTAATTTAAATGCGCTATTAGGACTAATAAACATTCTATACTTTCGAAGCATTGGTGTAATGTATGACACTGTTATAATATATTAATTAGGATATTGTATTGTATCAAAGATTGTTTTATGTTATACCTATCAAATTTATACTGCTTCAATGGGTAATAACAAATAATATAAATATTTGTTATTGTATAAAATTTTATAACATAACTTAACCCGGTACTATTACTATCCCGGTGTATCGCGAAGTTAAACTAGTAGTATTCTTTGAATCAAACTAACAGAACCAGTTGGAGAAAGTACCTCCCGAAACATTCGGCTATTCTGAGCCATCGCGTCCAAACTATACACTTAACACGGTACCCCGTGAAAACACCATCATACTTGACAGAAGATTACTTGTCACCCTCATATCTAGGCCAGTCCTTCTCACTTAACTATGGTGGCTGCGGTCCAACATAAATGTCTTCAGGATCAACATTGTACCCTTTAACTATATGTAAGTCTAGGTGAGTCGAGCCTTGAATTTTTACCAATTCACCAACTCAACCAACAATAGCATGCTATAGTATGGATTACCCAGCTGAAATTATCCTGCCCAGATCGATGAAGGAACCAATAAAAAAGAAGAATCTCGATCTTCCAATCCTTGTGGTGCTCACCTTTGCGAAT
>LBNU01028680.1:12842-28615 GCA_014162995.1 Artemisia annua | reverse complement strand
GTTTGTATCCTCCCAAATATCCATATTGTGCAAAGAGAACCTTGAGATGTGAGTGAAGTAATCGAAAACATTCAATGCAACTTTCCTTTGCATTGTCAGGTAATTTGATTGGCTGATGAAGCTCATTCTCTTGAGAATTCGAGCACGAAGATTCCATTGCAGCATTATCTGACTCAAGCACGTTAATCTGTTGTGAAGGGTTGGAAGCCTTATGTTCATCGATCATGTCGTATAATTTGAGTATATTAGAAATGACAGCATCTGAGTTAGTAGACATGATTGTGAACGCGCACGGGATTTTACACTTCTATGATTTAAACCGAGAAATAGATTCTTTCGCGGGATTTTACAAAATCAAGAAGAAACCGTGAAATGATGTTGAGTACTTTTGTAATTGAGTGTGAGATGATAAACTTTGCAAGGTACAATAAGTAATCTAAGTCAAGTCACAACGAGTCAAATCACACCAAGTCAAATCACAATTAGTCAAATTGCAAGAATTAACTCGCAACGTCAGATCGTAATTGGACAAGTTGCAACAACTCAAATTGCAACAATTCTCAAATCACAGAGCTATTCAACTTGCAACGTATTGTCAACTCACAACAACTTGATCACCTATCTGTGAGTTATCAACCACAGCAGTGTGATTTGCTTTGGTTGATGCAAGTTGCAATGGTGAAATTATGGTCTGAAAACTTAAAACCTCAATAACTTCACTCCGGAGGTGATTTGGGCCTAGAAAAATTCGTTTCACGACTTTGTGGTGAAACCTCACAATATTCAGCCTGTTCCGGTCGTTTTGACAAGTATTTCGCTGAAAACGGAGTTACGGTTCAAAAGTTATGGCTGTTTGAAGTTTTAACGTAAAAAGTCAACTTTGGTCAATTGCTAGATTGTCAAACCGCTGGAATCTGGTCAAACCGCTAGAATCTGGTCAAACCGCTAACAAGTAACCGCTGACAGAACTAATCGCTGACAGAAACTAACCGCTGAACAAAGTAACCGCTGGCCTGGTAACCGCTAACTATTTAACCGCTGGTAAGATAACCGCTAACAATGAAAACCGCTGGAGGAGCTAACCGCTAAATACACTAAATGACAGAGTGTACTAACCGCTGTCAACAAACCGCCAAAACAGTACTGTACCAGCGTTTTGTCCGCTACCCCAATATAGTAAGTTTAAAACTAACCGCTGAAAGTAACCGCTGATCTACCAGAACTAACCGCTACTAAGAAAGTATTACCGAGGAGGAAACCGCTGCCAAGAACAACCTTTCAAACTCACTCGAATCACTACTAAATGTAATATCTGGCCAAACCAACTGAAGAACTAGGTAAATCTAACCCCTCTAGTCCAAGAAGTACAAGAAAAACCACAAGAAACACCATGAACAAGCTCAAGTATGAGTAAAACCTTCCTAAACTAATAGAAACCAAAACAAACCATACACCACAAGTCCAAACACCAAGTACCTACGATCCCTAGGATGTAACCATGGCTCTTGATACCAATTGTAGGATACTCTAAATCATAACATATATGGTTCTTGTGTTTAATTAGATCAAAGTAAGAAAGAAGAGAATAAGAGGAAAAGTTTAAAGAGAGAAAGAGAGAGAGTTGGGAGTTCTAGAGAGAGAAAGTGAGGAGAAAAATAGTCATATGATTAGAAGCTCTACCCCTTTCCCTTGGCTGGGAAAGGGAGTCACAATAAACACTCTCTTTCTAGCTGTGGATCAGGCATACAGTGGGTAAAGACCCATCCTTCTTCCACGGTGTTACTTAAACTAAACTAACAACTACCTTATTATGATAAATACTACGAGCTACATGACGCTAATACAATACTCGGGGTGACCGAACCTTCTATAGAAAAACGTATTCCTAACATATTGGGATCATGGTCACAGAAAAAAAATATTAACGCGTCTAATTGGCTAAATCAAATGATACGAATTTAGACAATGTTTTAGTCCATTTAGATTGTACTCTCATTCATACCTTGGCCTCAAATATTAATCACCTGGAAACATAGGGTGCATTTTAGAATCTTTGGGGTTACCAAAAACTTTTAAAGGGTTCGGATGAAATAAACAAAAGTTACCTAGCAAACCCAAGAAATTGAGTAAACGAAAACAGAGCAATATCGACAAGGATAAACACCTTCATAGTTCATATAAGCTCTAAATGATTTTGTACGTCATAATCATATACGCCTATTTTCCCATGACAGGTAGTTATTTTAAGGTATATTATTGCTTTATGGTTCTATCATTATCATAGTTGAATGCATAATTGAAAATGGAAGCATTAAACAAATTTAGGTGTTATTCACGAGAAGGTGTTGCCCTTAGACCTGGTGTAATCGTAACCAAACGTGGACACCACCTTTACATCAGCTTAACATCATGATTTACGCATCATCAAACCCTTCACCAAACAAATGTAATATTGACTACCAAACCGAATACCAAATTCAATTTTTTATATTAAACTTTTAATAAATAAAAGTTTTATAAATTAAGTTATAATAATGAAGCTCTTAACACATTATAATTGAAAATATTAAAACACATTGTAAATATATACATTAAGTACTTGTGATAAAGTTTTCCAAAGATGGGAATGGGTTACTAATATGCAAGAATGTGTAAAAGGTTGCAGAATTGTTATTGGTTGGGATGATAATGAGACTCATGTACAGATTCTCAATACAACTAGCCAGTCTATCTTTTGTGTCATCAGCGCTCCAAAGTATAAGATCAAATGTTTCTAATCCTTTGTGTATGCTGCTAATGAAGGTGTTGAAAGACGGAAGTTATGGAAGGAATTAGCTCAGAATTGTAGTTATGTGAGTGGTAGGCCTTGGTGTGTAGCAGGGGATATGAATGTCATTCTTAAACCTTGTGAACACTCATGTGGAATATCTTACATGAATACTGATATGCTGGAGTTCCAGGAATGCTTGAACAAGATAGAGGTGGAGGATTTATGTAGATCTGGGTTACATTTCACATGGACAAAAAACTTACACAAAACTAAAGCTGGCATTATGACTGGTATTCTAAAGAAGTTGGATAGAATCATGACAAATGAAAAATTTATCATTCAGCATCCTCAAGCAAATGCTAAGTTCCTTCCATATATATTTTCTGATCATACTCCTGCTATTTTAAGTATTCCTACTACTATTAAAAGGAAGCTTAAACCTTTTAGATTTTCTAATTATCTTACTGATAAACAGGAATTTATTCCTATAGTCATGGATAAATGGAGTCTAGAGGTCAACGGTTTCTTCATGTATCAAGTTGTGAAAAAACTTAAAAGCTTGAAGTCTCCTTTTAATAAGCTGGGATGGAGCAAGGGAAATCTTTTCAAAAGAGTATCAGAATTGAGAATTCAATTAAAGGATGTTCAAGTTGCTATTGATGCCGATCCTCATAACAACTCTCTAAGAGCTAAAGAGGCAAAGATTGTTGAAGAGTTTTGTGAAGATGAAGCAGATGAGGAGAAATTTTTGTATCAACAGGCTGGTATTCAATGGCTGAATGAAGGTGATAGAAACAACAAATTTTTTCATAAAGTTCTTAAAGGAAGATACAATAGGTCAAAGGTGCATTCTCTTATTGATAATAATGAAGTCAGACATGAAGAAGATCAAATTCCAATGTTATTTTTAAAGCATTTTGAAAAGTTTCTTGGTCAAAGCTGCCCTGTTCAAGAGATGGAGGATAGTGAAAGTTTGTTTCTCCGAAAGTTAAGTACTGAGGAGGCTGGAAGAATGGTGATGGAAGTTACTGATAAAGAAATTAAAGATGCTATGTTTGAGATTAATGATACAAAAGCTCCTGGTCCAGATGGCTTTTCCTCTGCTTTCTTTAAAAGATCTTGGAGTATAATTGGATGTGATATTTGTAAAGCTGTTAAAGAATACTTTGTATCTGGGAAGATGTTGAAGGAGATTAATGCCACTCTCATCACTTTGATTCCTAAAGTCTAATCTCCTAGTAAGGTTACTGATTTCAGACCTATTGCTTGTTGCAATGTGTTATACAAATGCATCAGCAAGATAATTACTAATAGAATAAAGCCTGCTCTTGGTGGTTTAGTAAGCTGTAATCAAAGTGCCTTTATCCCTGGTAGACATATACAGGACAACATTTTGCTTACCCAGGAAATCATGAGAGGTTATAATAGAAAAGGAGGCCCAAAAAGAGTTTCTTTTAAGATTGATATTCAAAAGGCTTATGACATAGTCAATTGGGAGTTTCTGAATAAAGTCCTTGAAGATTTTGGTTTTCATGAGAAAATGGTTCATTGGATTATGGAGTGTGTTACTACTGCTGCTTTTACTCTCAATGTGAATGGTGAGAGAATTGGTTTCTTTAAAGGGGGAGAGGCTTAAGGCAAGGTGACCCTATGTCTCCTTATCTATTCACCCTAATCATGGAAATATTCATTTTAATTCTTAGGAGAGAAATTGACCAAGAGCAAAGGTTTCAGTACCATTTTGGATGTAAACCTATTAAATTGTCCCATGTATGCTTTGCAGATGATCTAATGGTTATGTGCCATGGTGATAAAGCATTTGTGCAAGTCATTAAAAATGCACTGGTAAAATTCAGTAAGTATTCTGGTCTTTTACCAAACTATTCCAAGAGCATAGTGTTTTTTGGCAGTATGAATGAGAATGAGAAGAAGATATTAGTGAGATACTTCCCATTGCTGTTGGCAAGCTTCCAGTCAGATATCTGGGAGTTCCACTGATTGCTAAGAGACTAAATGTTAAAGATTGTGGTTGTTCGTTAGAGAAGAGCAATGCTAGAGTCAAGAATTGGAAGAACATATTTTTGTCTTTTTTTGTCTTATGCTGGAAGGTTGCAAATGATTGCTGCTGTTCTTGAATCAATCCACGTTTACTGGGCTTCTGTCTTCCTTATTCCTAGTACTATTATCAAAGAAATCAATAAACTCTTGAAAAAGTTCCTATGGAATCAAGGTGAATCTGCTAAAGGTAAAGTTAAAGTACCTTGGGCCAATATTTGTAGACCAAAGGATAAAGGTGGTTTGGGTTTGAAAGATTTGAAAATTTGGAATAAAGCCTTGCTTGCTAAACACATTTGGAACATTGCTGTTAAAAAAGACACGTTATGGGTCAAGTGTGTGCATACAGTAAAGTTGAGAGGAAGAAGTATTTGGAGCATTGATATTGATAAATGTAATAGCTGGGGATGGAAGAATTTGCTTGGCATAAGAGATTTGATACGTGGAAAAGTGGGTTATAAAATACGCAATGGGAAATCTGTTTCTTTATGGTATGATAGATGGAACAATATTGGTCCTTTGTCTCAGATTGTTACTCACAGAGACATTTATGCAGCAAGACTGAATGAAGGTTTAAAGCTATGTGATATGATTAACAATGGTAATTGGTTATGGCCTGAGGAATGATATGAGAAATATCCTACTATAACTAATTTGGCTGTTCCAAGCATTGTTGAAAATTATGAGGACAAAGTTGTTTGGCAAAATTCCAGTGGCAAAGAAGTTGACTTTGCTGTGAGTATAGTTAATTCCAAAACATACTTTCATTCTTTGGTTGACAATTCAGGATAGGTTGACTACTCTGGATAAACTAATTAATTAGGGAATTCAAGGAGCTAATAGATGCAGTTTATGTCAAATGGATTATGAAGATATGCAACATTTATTCTTCAGTTGTTCATTTTCTAATGAAGTGTGGAGGAAGGTTAAGGATGTGGCTGGAATAAGTGGACAAAGTAATAGTTTGCAAGATATAGTTCAACAAATGATCATTATGGGTAATGGTAACAATATTAATAGTGTGGTGAGAAGACTTATGCTAGCAGCTTGTGTATACAACTTATGGAAGGAGAGAAATGGAAGAATTTTTAGAGATTGTAGAAGAAATTGTGAAGAAGTGATTAACGGAATTACTGGTACAGTTAAGAACAGACTTATGGGGATCACAGTTAGAGATAGCAAAGATGTTAGAGCAGTAGAGAGCAAGTGGGAAGTTACTTTAAAGAGAGCAAAGCCTGGTAAATGAGTATTGAGGTTATCAAATAAAGAATTAAGGGTTATGATGCTAAGTTTTGAGTTTCTATGGAATGATCTAAGTCAGAAATTGGTTGGAAGCAATGTAACAGTGGTTTTTTATAGAGTTGCAGCAGAATACAGAGGAGTTGTAGCATAATGGGTACAATTGTGTTTCTTGGTCCTGATATACTCATTGATGAACTTCATTTGTTCAGGAAATGAAGTACCTAGTACATTGGAGTTTACATTTCTATCCTGGAAAGGTAAACTGTTTATATTGCAGACCATAACAAAACATTGTCTTAGTACTTGGAGTTCTAATGGTAAGGCTGTAGTCATTTGGATCCTCATTCTCCTTCACAGTTTAGCCTAGGGAGGAAATAGTGTAGGCTTTGATGGATCAAATGAGAGGCCTAATTCATATGAATGTACCATAATATAAGACAATGTTTTGTGAAGGGTATATGGTTTGATTGGGCAATGTATGATGGGTGGAATAGCGAGGAGTGAAAGATGAACCTGCTTGGTCCACCCAATACACTGCCAAAGGAGGTAATGGTTGGTCTTCCCTCAAGGTATGTGTTTCCAAGAAGCTGAAGCCTGACAAAAGGCATCACTAGGCACCCATACCCCTTCCAGTCAAGAGCTCTTCCAAGAAACCTACATTTCCTTGAGTGGGTTGAGTGATCATGGAGTGGGGATGCGAGGAAATGTAGCTAGATGGTATTTTGGTGCAAAAAGGTAAATGATGAATCCTGGTCTGTTGTAGCAGGATGTTATACTCTGTTTCGCCTCTCAAAACAGAGTGTGGTTTGATAATTGTTGATCCCAGTTGAGCAGTAAATTTTATATAGAAGCTGACTTGAATTGTAATTAACTTAAACAATACGCGGAATATACTGTTTAGCTTAAGATGAACACAAAAACAATGTTATCACACTTAAACACTTCAATATATTAAATACGAGCACTCTAAACAATGCTAGGGTTTACAACCTTGAAGTGATTTGACTTTTTTCACAGACACGTACATATTCTAACCCAGGGATCTCCTTTTATAGACAAGGAACCCTACACGGTTTACAATGACTTCTTACACAAACAAAAGATATTCTAAACATATAGAATATTTATACAATCTTTACTATAATTACAAGACTCATTTCTATAATAAACTCTGAGCAGCAGAGTCTTGCAATCCTTCTAGCAACACTTTCACACTAGCAGCAGATTCAGCATCCAGCAGCAGATTCAGTATACAGCATCAGATTAACATTTTGATAGTTTCTCAGAAGTAGAATTCTAAAACCCAACAATCCTCCCCTAAACTTGATATTTACCTCCTAAATCATCAAGTTTCTCTTAAGCACAAATAAACACAAAGAGGATGCTTCCAAACACTTACTTCTTAGAATTTAAAATCTACTCATACTTCTGCACCAATTTACAAGTCATATCATCAAACTTGAAATGTTTCTGAAGCATTAAGAATCCAGGTTTTACCATCTCTGTGATAATTTCTCTATTAGAATTCAAACCAGGATAATCATTTTCTACTAGAAGAAACACAGTAACACCTCCAGCTGATACTTCATGAACTCCACAAGATTGATATATACCATCTGTTCACCCTCTTGTTTCTCATTTCAATCCATTCTCTATCAGTAACAGGAAGTTCAAACATTATCTTCAGATTATGATAGATATTATTCTCATGATCATTTTCTGGCTGTTTATCCCTAAATCTTTCTTTGTACAATCTCCAAACTTCACACACATCATCCCTATCCATGTAATTGAGCATTTGAGAGAATCTGATAAACCCATAATACATATCATTAGTTCTCTTAAACTCCCAATACCCTTCACTTCCATCTCTAACTCTGAATGTATAAAAGATGATTGGATGTTTAGCTGCCAAAGGAACTGTATTGGATATTTCTGGTTCTTCTCTTGTAGCCAAAGTGGTAAAAGACATCAACCTTTCTCGCTCAGCTTGAGTTATCTCCTCTGTAGCTTCCTCTTTTCTTTCTCTACATCTGAACTGCCAGCAACACTAACCTTCCTCTTCTTCCTAGCAAAAGTTTTCTTAAATGTTCCTCTCTTCTTGCTTTTATAGGTAGGAGTAGGTTTGGTTTCTGCTATGCTTTCCTTTACCTGCTCTGCAATTTTAGGCACTTCAACATTTTCAGCATCTTTGATCTTCTCAGGCTCATTTGACTTCTTTTCACCCCTTATCTTCCTGTTCATTTTTTCAATCACAGCCTCATCTTCTTTAGAACCCATAGCAATGAATCTATCACACATAGTTCTAGCATGTTGATACATATCAAAGATTTCTGAATCTGTATATCTCTTGAGATCAATAATTCTCCAACCTCTAACATGATGCAAATACTTTTCTTGATTTCTCCTTTGCTGTAGAGGTGTTGGCCCTTTGAAAACCTTTTTCTTCTTTCTTGCAGCAGCAGCTTCCTTTTTCTTCTTTACTGTGAACACCTTTAACCAGGCTTTAACATCAAACTCAGGAACTTCTTGTTCCTCAATCTTTACTAGCTTAGAAAGTTCAATATCAACATCTACCTTTATCAATTCATCCTCCCATTCTTCATAAGCCTTCAAATCCTTTTCTTTCTTTTCAGCTTGAAGTCTTTCTTTTTCCTAAAGCTGTTGTTCCAGCAAGTATTCTTCATTTTGATGTCTTATAGCTTCAGTTCTATCAAGCTTATCCTTAGGCCAATATTCAGGTGGTATCTGAGAATAATCTACTTCATCATCACTTGAATCAGCCTCAGGTTGCTCCACCATCTTGCCTTTTCCTTTATCAGTACTTGATGCAATAGACTTAGCTTTCTTGACAGGAATAGAAGGTTCTCTGATAGACACTCCTTTAGTTGGCAATTTAGACACATGGATTGGTTTTGAGAGTGATGTTGGTTGTGGTGATTGGATTGGTTTAGATGGTTGTTGTTGTCATTGAGATGGTGGTTGTTGTTGTTGAGATGATTGTTCTGCTAATTCCTTCTCACTGAGCATCACCATTGCCTCAGCAGCAGCTTTGTCACTAGAACCAATAGTAGATCCATGTGCATCTGTAGAGTCACCTTTTGCACTAGCAGCAGGATCAGCAACAGTTTCTGTAGCAGTAGTTTCATGAGCAGCAGAGTTATCAGCAACAGAGTTATCAGCAGCAGAACCCTGATCTGTTTCCTTAACCACAGAATGTTCAACAACATTTGAAGCAGCAGAGTTACCAGCAGCAGATTCAGCAACAGAGTCTTTCAAAGTATCTCCTAAAGCTTTTATAGCCCCACTCATCAACTCTGTAGCCTTCACAAGTTGTTCAGGTGCCAAAGTTTTGAGTTTATCTACCACTGTTTCTGAAGTTTCCATAATTTTCTCCAATACAACCTCATGCCCTTCTCTGTCAGCAACCACATACTTTGCAACATTTTCACCATCACCACTGTCTATCTCCATATCATCCCCTATTCCCACACCAGTATCCAAACCATCATCAGCATTTTCTTCCAAAATTTTATCCTCCCCTGAAGTCTCCAAATTATTCCTCCCCTGTTTGGAAGCATCCACCTCCATAGCAGTGGGTAGAGTAGAGGATCTACTTTTCTTGGAAGGTCCCACTTTCTTAAATCTTTTGAAGGTTGAAGATCTTGATTTCTTTAAACTGAGCAGCACTTTCATCTGTTGCTGCATTTTAGTGATCTCCTTAGCTTGTGCAGAAACTATCACCTCCAAAGATGTGCATCTGGTCTCCAAAGGGGTACATTTTGCCATCAATTCATTAATTGTTTTCATACTAGTCTCATCACTTCGACCTGTATTACCTGGTCTGAGAGGTGAATCATTGACATTGTCATTTTGTACAAAGTCATCCATCAATTCCTTAGTTGCAGATCTGTCCTCATCACTTCGGGATGTGTTACCTTCCCTGAGAGGTGAATCTTTGGACTTAAGCTCAGTATTAAACCTAGTTTGATCATCTGAACCCCCTGTATTTTCCATTTGGCTAGGGTTACCATCAATGGATTCAGATTTAGAAGAATCTTCCTCACTAGATTTTGCCTTGGTTTGGGTCTTACTTATGTTATCACTGTCCTGCTCTGCTTCTAAGCTAGTAGCTGTAGTGGTAGCCCTTGCCAATCTGTCTTCTCCATCACCTAAGGCAGTCTCATCTGGTACTTCCATCCTGACACTAGCCTGAGAATGCTCAGTGTCCTTTGAGGTTGTCCTATGTGTTTGGGTCTTTTCAGTGTATGGAGATGAAACCTCATTTGAACCTTCAAAAGTGGGTGTGTGTTGGGAATCAGTGGGGTTTTCTGATCCTTCACCCTGATTGTTTTGCACAAGTTGCACCATATAAGGTAAAAGTGGTGTAACTTTGCCAGAAAAACCTTTTCCATTTTTGACCATAAAAGTAAACATTTTAGGTACCAAAGGTATTGCTTCATAGGTAGCCCTATGTGTTCTTACTTTAGAAATTTGGTTTTCTACAAACAATTGAACAAATCTAGGATATAGCAGATAAGTTCCTTTTTCCCTGATTGACTTTGCCATACCCTCTAAAATCAAGTTTGAAAAATTAAATGGGTCTCCATTGCACAGACACACCATAGCAGAAGCTATGGGTGCATTGAACTCATTCCACCCAGATGTTTTTGAACTCAAACAATGTAAAAGATTATGGACCAAAAATTTGTAATGAGAGCAGAGAAGACCTTTTTGAAACTTTAGACCATCATTTTTCCTCTCATATCCCAAAGTTTTTAAACCTTCAAAAATGTCAGTTTTAACAAGAACCTTAGGAGCATCCTCATCATCAAAGAGAAGAACCCCTCTAATAGATGATTAACTCACAAGGACCTTTTGATCATCAACCTTGGCAACAATATATGTTTCCCCTTTGTGAGTTTTGACTTTGGCAGTATGCCAGAACTGTTTAATGTAGGATTGATATATAGTTGGGTTCACAGTTAATGGAAACCTAATGGAAGTAGCATTAAGAAATTGTACCATCTCTGTGAACTCATCAGGCACCAAGGAGGCATTAAGAAGCGCGACATTGTTGTGGTCTCTGGCCCAAGTTCGTGTGTTAATCTCCATGAAATTAGGGTTTGTGGATTTGGGGGATTTAGATTTTGATGATAATGGAATAGTTATGTACGGTTATACTTCAATTAGGAGCGTATAAAAACTATTTGTGAGAATCAATTAGGTTTTTAAACTGATTTGGGAAGTTACATAACCGCCCTTCCACTTTTAAACCGAGCAGCAGAACCCTGAGTAGCAGCAGTACCAGCAGCAGATTTGTGTAACTAGCAGCAGAGTGTTTTGGGCTAGCAGCAGAGTTGACTTTACTTGGTCAAACGGTCAAAAAGTCAAACCTTCCATTTATTATCCTTAATTAATGGTAATTACCAACCACGCATTAATTAGTTTCCCCAATTTGATCCGTTATAAAAAGGGAATCCGATCACTTCCAATTTTATCTCAAATCAAACCCTAATCACATCCATATAGCAAATCAATCTCTTCCAACTTTTCATAATAATTTCTTTCACATAACAATCTCTTTGACATGGCACCAAAACGCGAAGTCATCAATCTTGCTTCTGATTCTTCTGATTCTGAGTTTGACTTCCCAATTGATACTATGCCACTTCTACCCTTTCTTCCACCATATCGTCCTCCTCGTAACAGAATGAGGACTAAAGAACAAGCCAGGAAGTTTAAGCATGATATCAATGCTGCTTATCTTCCATACCATCCAAGATATCAATCACCCACCAACAGAAGGGGTGAGGGAACATCAAGAGCTCCTCAAGAGGAAAACACTATGGAGCTTGCCAAAAAGCTCCCAAATGCTCTTGCACATGCCCTTGAAGCAGCTTTGGCATCAATGGCTTCCATTCCAGTTCCTGAACCCTCCAAGTCATCAAGAAAACCTCCCCTCAAAGTTGTGCTTGGTCTTGCTTGCAAGAGGGTGCGGATCAAGGATATGCATCTGAAGAAGAAGCATGATCCAAAGGACAAAGGGAAAGGACCCATGTAGTAGGCTTGTTAGGAAAAATCATGTGATGTAGATCTTTTTGTGTTTTGTTGGATCTTTCTTTGTAATCTGCATCTTTTTACCCATGGAATGAACATTTCTTCTATGTTTAATTGCTTTCTTGTACATACAGCAAATACATCCATGTTAACCTTGACCTGCAAAAGATTAGTCCAAAACCACAAAAACAAACAAGTCTACAATAGCAAAATCTAACTCAGCAGCAGAGTGTCCAAGAGCAGTAGAGTAGACTTAGCAGCAGATTCACTTTTAGCAATGACAACAAACTTTTAAGAGCAATAACAGTACAAATCCATTTACAAAAATTTACAATAACACATAGAGATAAGTTTTCTAAAGATTGATCATTCCAATACTTGCAATCAAATATTAAAATCTACCCACATCAAAGTGTTTGGTATGTAGATCTGCAACATTTTGATCAGTATGGACCTTAACAATTTGAATCAACTTCTTTTCATAGCAACCTCTAATAAAATGATGTCTTATCTCAATATGTTTTGTTTTAGAGTGAAAAAATGGATTTTTAATTATGCACAAAGTACTGTTATTGTCTATATGAATTTTGGTGTTTAAAAAATTGTACCCATAGTCCAGCAATTGATTTTGCATCCAAAGCACTTGACCACAACAACTAGAAGCAGCCACATACTCTGCTTCTGTTGAAGAATTTGCCACCACAGTTTGTTTCTTGCATTGCCATGACACCAACCTATTTCCAAGAAATTAACAACCTCCTGTTGTGGATTTTCTGTCCAAGCAACACCCAGCATAATCACTGTCAAAGAAAGCCTCTAACCCAAATGGTGAATTCTTAGGATACCAAAGCCCCAATTTTGGTTGATGCTTTAAATATCTAAAGATTCTCTTGACTGCATTTAGATGTGATTCTTTAGGAGTAACTTGAAATCTTGCACATGCACAAACAGAGAACATAATGTCTGGTCTTGATGCTGTAAGATACATCAATGAACCAATCGTTGATCTGTACACATGAACATCCACATCTTTGCCTTCTTCATCTTTTAGCAATGGTTTGTCTTGTTCCATTGTAGTTTTTGCAGGCTTGGCATCTGTGAATCCAAACTTCTTCAAAATATCAGCCACATATTTATCTTGGCTAATAAATATGCCATCTTCCTTTTGTTTCACTTGTAATCCCAAAAAGAAAGTAAGTTCTCCCATAGAACTCATGGAAAACTTGTCTTTCATTATCTTCTCAAACTCCTCACACATAGCTTTGCTTGTAGAACCAAAGATGATATCATCAACATAGACTTGAACCAACAGAATATCATCTTTGTTCCTTTTAATGAACAAAGTTTTATCAATCCTACCCTTAGTATAACCATAGTCTAGCAGGTAGGTTGACAACTTTTCATACCATGCCTGGGAGCTTGATGCAGACCATACAATGCTTTATCAACCCTATAAACTTTGTCAGGGAAATCTGGATCTTCAAAACCAGGTGGTTGTGACACATAAACCTCCTCTTTGATCTCCCCATACAGAAAAGCACCTTTCACATCCATTTGATACACTACAAAATCTTTATATGAAGCAAATGCCAAAAACAGTCTAATGGCCTTAATCCTTGCCACAGGTGCATATACTTCATCATAATCAATGCCTTCTTGTTGTGTGTATCCCTGAGCAACTAATCTTGCTTTGTTTCTAATCACAATGCCTCTTTCATCTCTTTTGCATCTGAAAACCCATTTAGTCCCAATAGCCCTCTTCCCATAATTAGGTAGATCAACCAAGGTCCAAACTTCTTGTATCCTGAATTGGAGAAGTTCTTCCTGCATTGCTTCCACCCAACTCGCTTCTTGTAAGGCGTTATACACATTCTTGGGTTCTATTTGTGATAGAAAACAAGCAGAAAGGCAATTTTGTAGATCTTTATGGCTATTTCTTTGATGTAAAGATCTAGCAAAGAAACCTTTGTGAAGCAGTTCCTTTGTCTTATTCCTTGTTTGAACATTTGATGATGGATCACCCAAAATTTGTTCCTTTGGATGATGCTTATGAATTCTTGTTGTCTTTGTAGGACTGACAGGAATGTTGAGTTCCATGTTGTTGAAGTCAGTTTGAGCACCAAAAATTTCACCTTCAAGAGCTTCATCATCTGTATCTTCATATATTTCAGTCAATCCAGGCATCTCTGGATCATCCTGAAAAGATGTATCAACCAAGGATATGCCTTGTGTGTCAATGGTTCGTTGTGTTTTTGTGCAAAACGATTTATCAAAATATCAACAAACGTGAGGTCAATGTTATCGTGAGACAACAAGACGTGAGAAATACAAGTAAACCTTTTAGGAAAAAGATTACCTCGTAAACTCATGAAAGTGATATTTATTTGTGAGACCGGGAAGTGATTTCCCGGGTCGTACCCCAACGAGGTGTGAATGGAAAGATATCGCGAAAGGATCGAGAATAAAATCTTGTATGTTTGGTTGAGAAAGGTTATTTGGTTTTATGATACGTTAAATTAACGGAAATTGAAAATTAATAAACGAGAATTAAAATAAAATAACCTAAGGGGAAACAAAAGGTAAATGGCAAACTAGGGGAATCCTAAGACACTACGGGGATCAAAATTAGGTATCGGGAATCCTAAAACACAAGTTACCAAATAAACGTGACGTTTATTTAAGATAAACGTCAACGTACAAATAAAAACGTGAAATTTAAGCTACACAAGTCCTACGTGTGTAAAAACGATTTTTCTACAACTCTAATAATAAAAGAAAATTTCTGGAAAAAGAAAAATATTTTTTAGATTATTTAATTATTTGTAATTAATTAAATTAACTTTTAAACTAAATTAATTACTAAAAATACTAAACTGATTTTAATAAATCTGAACATTTTTTGTTAATTAAATTAAACTAAAACTAATCTAAGAAAATTACTAACTTAGAAAAAGCTACCACAGATAAGCTGTGATAAGCTCAAACAGTCAAAATAAGCTAGATGGACAATATTGCTATAAATGAATAAAAGAAGGAAACATGAATGGAACTGGTGCCCCAGAGCAGTTGGAAGGGGTTATGTGGTTGTGTCTGTATGTGCTTGAGGTCCTAGGTTCGAACCCCACTTTTTGCACTTTTGCTATTTATTTTTCTTCACTTTTTTATTTTATTTTTTTTTCAAAACAGTTAAACACCAACAATTGCCAACTTTTGAAAATGGATTTGTATCAGAAAAAAAAACTCAACTGAAACTTAAACAATCTTAAAAATTACACAGATTCAAGAATTATATTTTAGTTTTGGTTCAAAGCTTTTGCAAAAACAACACCACCAAACAAACAAGCCAAAAAGATCAAATAAGCTAAACAAGCTTATATCACAGATGAACAACAACAATAACAACAATCATACTAACAATAACAAGATTAATCAGCAGAATCAAAGAATAACAATAATAAACAAGCTCAGCTTGTTAAGAACACAGCAGCAGCAGTCAACAAATAAGCCAAAAGAAGGCTCAATAATAAGCAGTAAATAAGCAAACTTTCCTAACCTAAAGGCAGATCTAAAAAGTTAACCTAGGGGGCTCTCCAAAACAACAAGAATCAAGACCTAAGCTCAATCAGTGAACAATCTATGAGCAAAA
>LBNU01028679.1:0-23496 GCA_014162995.1 Artemisia annua | reverse complement strand
GTAGTCCATTAGTTGTGTACGCATCCAAATGACTTGTGCACAGCAGGCAGACATGGCAACATATTCAGCTTCTGTTGACGATAGTGATGTGCAATCCTGCTTCTTTGATTGCCAAGACACGAGTTTATCTCCTAGAAACTGCAGACCTCCAGAAGTACTTTTGCGTGTATCCATACACCCTGCATGATCAGCGTCTGAAAAAGCTATTAGTTCAAAACTGGAATCCTTCGGATACCAGATCCCCAAATTAATGGTTCCCTTTACGTATCGAAGGATTCTCTTAGCCTCATTGAGCTGACGTTCAATTGGACTGGACTGATAGCGAGAGCACATAAATACAACAAATACAATATCCGGTCTACTAGCGGTGAGATACATCAGTGACCCAATAATACTTCGGTACTTTGTAGGGTCAACTGGTTTCCCATTTGGATCCGCATCTAACTTAGTTGTGTTAGCCATAGGAGTATTGTAAGTATCACAACTGGTCATTCCATGTTTCTTAATTATCTCAAGAGTGTATTTGGACTGATTTAGGAAAATTCCACGGGGAGACTGATGAACTTGAAGTCCCAAAAAGAACGTAAGTTCACCCATCATTGACATTTCAAAATTTTGTTTCATTAATCTGGCAAAAGCGATTGAGTACTTTTTGTTTGTAGAGCCAAAAATAATGTCATCGACGTATATTTACACAATTAAAACATCTTCCCCGTGTTTTTGAATAAACAGAGTTGGATCTAGTAAACCTTTTGTAAAAGAATTAGCAAGCAAGAAAGCAGTAAGTTTATCATACCACGCCCTAGGGGCTTGTTTGAGACCATAGAGAGCCTTCTTAAGTCGGTAGACATGATTTGGGTGCTCTGGGTCGACAAATCCCTCTGGCTGACTAACGTATACCTCCTCACGTAGTTGACCGTTCAGAAATGCAGTTTTCACATCCATTTGATAAACGACCATGTTTTTGTGAGCAGCGTATGCTAAAAATATTCGAACAGCTTCGAGTCTAGCCACAGGTGCAAAAGATTCCTCAAAGTCAATGCCTTCCTCTTGAGTATATCCTTTAGCTACCAAACGTGATTTGTTGCGAATAAGATTGCCTTCTGCGTCCAACTTGTTTTTCCAAATCCATTTTAGCCCAATGACATAAAATCCATCCGGTCGTTCAACTAATTCCCAAACTTCAAGACGTTTGAATTGGTTGAACTCTTCTTGCATTGATTCAATCCAGTTGTCGTAAGTGAGAGCTTCTTTAATATTTTTCGGTTCTTCATGACAAACTGTTAGAGCATAAATGCAATGTTCGGCATCGGAATGAAGTTTTTGTCTTGTCATAACTGGAGCTGTTGGATGACCAATAATGTTGACAATTTGATGGTCACGAGTCCAATGATGTGTTGAAGGGTGAGGGTTATGAAACTGCTGCATATTAGTTTGTTCCAAGTTGCGTGTTGACGACTCAGCAATATCAGAAAGGTTCGGAGTCGGTGCAAACGGATTGAAGAACGCATTTGGATCATAATTTGCAGGTTTGGGTACTTGTTGTTGGTTCAGATCTTCAGTTGGGTTGTCGGTGTTGGAAGTGGTTTGTTCTTCTATTGTTGGTGATTCAGTCGTGGGTGCATCGGGTGTTACTATTGTAGTTGTAGTAACCGTAGTATCAGGTAGTTGAATATTATCAGGTTGAGCAGCGGAACTAGTGGATACATCGGGTGCACGTGTCTCAAATGAATCATCGAACAAAGGAGAAAACAATGTTTCCAATTCTCGACGAGTAAGTGACAACGGTTCAGCTGAAGAATCTGGAAAGTTTGACGGTTGGTTGCGGGTACTAAGCTGTTTTGCTCAGAAGCCATTTCTATGAGCTCATCAAAATTAGCATGGATAGTCTCCTGAATCTCTCTAGTATGACGGTTGTAGATTCTAAAACCTTTGGAGTTTTCACAATATCCAATGAAGATTCCGACGTCAGCCTTTGCCTTAAGCTTTCCAAGATCATCAAGATCATTATTGATAACAAAGAGATCCAAATATATGAAAGTGTTGTATGTTGGGCTTTCGTTTGTGAACAATTTCATACGGTGTGACTTTGTGACGTTTATTGATCATACAACGATTTTGGGTGTAACATGCTGTAGAGACAGCTTTGGCCTAAAGATAATCTGGTAATTGAGCATTAATGAGCATCGTTCGTGCGGCTTCTACTAACGTCCTGTTGCGTCTTTCGACCACTCCATTTTGTTCGGGAGTCCGTGCAATTGATGTTTGACGTTCAATTCCAACTTTCTCAAAATATGCACGAAGAGTTTGATTCTTGAATTCAGTTCCATTATCTGTTCTTACAATTCTTACTGTGTTGCGAAGTTGAACCTGAATTTTCGTGAGAAAGGTAATTATCATTGATGGAGCTTGATCTTTGCTTCGAAGAAAGTAGACCCAAGTCCATTTGGAGAAGTCATCGACTATCACAAGTATGTATCGTTTCCCATTAATCGTTTGTACTCGCATTGGTCCACATAAATCCATATGAAGAAGTTGAAGAACATGATCAGTGCTCGGTTCTGGTTTGGTGGTGAGGTGTGCACGTTTGCTCTTTCCTTGTTCACAAGCGGGACATAGGTGATCTTTTGTATATCGGAACCTTGGAAGACCGTCAACTAGTTTATGGCGAGCAAGATCAGTCATAGTTCGGAAGTTGAGATGTGACATGCGTTGGTGCCATAACCAGGATTTTGTCGATTCAGCCTTTGAAAGTAGACAAATGGGAGAGGAAGCGGTCATGTCGGACATTGAAATTGTATAAAGACTGTTTCCACGTGTGCCGGACATGAGATCATTTCCTTGTAGATCACGAACAAAGCATGTTTTCTCCCTGAATGCAACTTCCAGATCACCATCACAAAATTGACCAACTGAAAATAGATTGTGACCAAGGCCTTCAACATAATAAACACGACTAATTTCGATATTCCCACTGACATAGTCCCCATAGCCCATAATTGCAGCGAAATGATCATTCCCGAATCTGACAGTACCAATGAACTTTGAGACAAAGTTTTTTAACAGTTTGAGATTGCCTGTCATGTGTCGGGAGCATCCGCTATCAACAATCCAGAGAACAATTTGCACCACCTGCATCACATGAAAGAGACGACGATGGTACAATGGTAAGGGTGGAACCCGAAGAAGTTGTGGGTTCCGTTGGGTTAGAAGCACACATGTTAACAATTTTAGGAATCCATTTAAAGTTATGTGTCCTTTGTAACCAACGTTGCCAATTCCAACTAGATTTAGCCTTCTTTATATCAAATTCAGTGACAGTTGGCATGATCCTAGAGGTATTGTTCGCAACTACTGGGTTGACTATATCATTCTTAGAAACTACACAGGGCATACGTCCTAGCACAGATTTAGAAGCATTAGTGGGCCTAGATTTTCTGCCTAATGTACGTTTCTTAAGTCGAGATAAAAGAGAATTTGCAACACATTTAGAGTGATTAACAGATAACATACTTTTACGACAAAATACACATGAAGCATCAACTTTTAAAACATTCAAAGGTTCATCATTCGTTACACATAGATTAGGATTACAATTTGCCAAATCATTATCTAAATCTAGTGCAGGATGAGTCTTATTCAAAGTCCTAGGGTGTTCTTCTACTTCAGAGGCTTCTAGTGTCTCTCTGCTACGTTGCAAAATCCTATTCTTCCTTTTCATTCGTTTATGCTTGGATCTGCTAATGCTATGAGTGACAACTATTCCTGTAGAAGTGGAAGGATCCAAATTAGACTTCTTAGTGTGTTGTGCTACGTTTGTTATGTCTAAAGAGTACATTCCTGGAGCAATTACACTAGTGTTGACAGATTTTCCTTTTTCAAGCTTACGTATTTTCTCTTTCAACTCAATGATAATGTGCATTTTATCTTGAATTTCACTGTCGAGTTTTCGATTAGAATAAAAATATTCATCACGACTCTTTTGCCAAAAATCTGTAACTTCTTGCAATTCTGCAATTTCCTTTTCATATCTCGAGATTTTACTTTTAAGTTCCTCGTTTTCGTTTTGAAAAGTTGTAGAAGTTTTGAGACTTTGTAATTCCAGTTTGAAATCAAGACTTTGGTTTTGACATCATTCAAGCTTTTTGTTGAGTTGAGAAATCTCATTTGAAAGTTTGTTTGCACATCATCATTGTGTTTTCGGAGATTAACATTTTCATCTTTTAATGTCTTAATTTGTTTTGATAACAACTCAACATCATCACAGTGATCATCAACAAGCATAGAAGTACCAGATTCATAAAGAGAATTCATAATCACAGAAATTATATCAGCACTAAGAACATGTTCCAAGAGTCGATCAGCTTCTTTTTGTAAAAATTGATTTTGACGTTTTTGATTTAAAATCGCTTGTTCAGTTTCTTGAAACACATTCATCATAGATGAGACTTCTTTTTGAAGTTCCTGTTCCCAGTGGTTAGCACAATGACGCAAATGTCGAGCAATAGGTAAAAACTGTTTTTGAAACACTTCTCGTTTTTCTCTCTCATGAGGAGTAGTAATAGTGAAAACCGTTATTTGAGAGTTGCGTTCAATGGCTTCATCTAATTGTTCAATGTTATCCATGAACGTGTCGAAATACTGAAGTACACGACAACGTGTAGGAAGAGTTTGAAGTTTGTTATCATTTGGTAAAGGACCGTTTATTTGCACCACTGGTTTAGCAGGAGCTACATGAGAAGTAACTTCTTGAGGTTTGATAATGTACCATGGTTGTTCAGATTTCTCTTTTTGCGGTGTAAAAATATCAGTAATTGGAGGCATTTTAGAGTAATCAAAAGGTTTATTGTATGTCACATTTTCCATTTTTGATCGACTCTCTTCTTCAATTTCATATTCCTCTTCACAATCATATACAACAGTACGAACAACAGTATCGTCAAAGAAATGATCTGCACTATATAACTTTGGAATCTCATTGAGTGCTACACGTAAAAAACATGGTGAATCACTTCCAATTGCAAAGCCGTGACCATTGTTTGTTCGAGTTACTGAAAACTTTTGAATAGTAGTCACTGAATTACCAGTTTTATACACAACATTTTGAAATTCTTTAAGCTTGTGTTCCAATTCAACAATCTCATCAACGTATGACTTAACTTTGTTTCTGGTTTTGTGTTTATGTTCCGTGAACTCAGCTTGACAATTTGACAACTCCGTTTTGGTTTTTAAAATTATTGCTTCAAGTTGTGCAATTTGTTTTTTGTGTTCAAACGCTTGTTTTTCCAGTTCAGAAGCTAAGTCATTTTTAGACTCCATAATTTTAGCAATTTGGTGTTCTAACTCTTTTTCGTGACGAGAAGATTTTAGAAAAGCAGCTTCAAAGCCTTTTTCCCGTTGAATCAGTTTTTCCGCGTTTGACAGTTGAAATTTATAGCACTCAATATCCCTAGTTAATAATGCATTTTTCTCTTTCAATCTAGCATTAAGCTCTTGACATTTAATGTTTTGAGATTGACTAGTCATAAGAAGGGACTGAATTTCTGAATCTGGACCAGACGAAGGATCAAAATGTTCAACGTGAGCATTGTTATCATTGACAGTTTCAGTATCCGAATCATCAAATGTGACAACCGGGTTAATTTGAAAATCATCAAATATAACTTTTGTGTCCATTTGAGTATTCGTGTGTGTAGATAACAATGAATCATTTTGAACTTCTTGTTCCTTGTAAGATGCAGATGCAGATGGGGAGGCAATTTCATGTATGAGGCATGAGTTAAGATCAGTTACCTGAGAAAGACCATCGGTGTCATAAACTGGGCCTGAGTCACTTATGTGGAGTTCATGCATGTTGGCCATCAGCATAACAGCAGCTTCCAAATCTTCCATGTCATCATCGGAATGTGCATTAGCCATGAAGCTGTTGTCATTTGCATTCGTGTTGCTGCGGGCTTCATCTTTGAGAGCAAGGAGTAATGCCTGTTTGTGATACTTACTTCCTTGAGTTCTTGGTGATGGACATGCAGTTGCCAAGTGACCTATTCCATTGCAGTTATAGCATCTGATGACCGTATTCCCCGATTCAGTATTCCCTGTGTCAACAATCTCTGCCTTTCTCTGAGGGACACCACCATTGTTCCTGAATCCTCCATTG
The DNA here is from genome assembly GCA_014162995.1 of Artemisia annua. Lineage (NCBI taxonomy): Eukaryota > Viridiplantae > Streptophyta > Magnoliopsida > Asterales > Asteraceae > Artemisia > Artemisia annua. The sequence continues at coordinate 17,339 of LBNU01028679.1, read as the reverse complement.
TTGTTAAACCGTTGTCCAGAATTAGAGTTACCCATATTACCACCCGATCCAAATCTGCTACTGTTGCGATTCTGAATCTCAACGCGACCATCGTGAATGACAGCTTGATTCCTTGTATTTGAAGATGAACGAAGACGATTGTTGGACTTGTTTGAGAATTTGCTGAAAGCCCGAGCAATGAGTGCAATTCCTTGGTTGAGACTGTTGAAGTCCTCATCATCATCGTCATCATTAGCAGTGAGTGGTGTAGACAAGGTGTCATTGTTGTCATATGATGCAAATTGATTTGCAGGAGGGTGCGATGAAGAATCATAAGATGAATACGGAGATGGGTTGTTGTGATAAGCCTGTTCTGGATGATAAACATTGTGTTGTAATGGTGGAGCCGGAACATGTGATTGAGCAACAAGCGCCAAAGAGTTTGTAGGTGGGGGCTGTGAGTAGTTTCCTCTGAGAGCGCGATCATTGTCAACTTCATGTTGATGATGTTTCAGATAGTCATACAACAAACCATATGGTGTTTCATGAAGGTTTCGTGCTTGTCGAACAAATGTCACATACTTCTGCCAATCAGGACCAAGACATCCTAAGAACTTCGTGTTGACAGCAATCTTTGGTAAGATGATGTTGTGTCTATCGAGGTCATTAATGATGTTAGTGAAGCGGTGATAGTATGACTCAAGTGATTCCATTGGCTCAATCATGAAATGTGTGTATTCCATGTAAAGTTTTGACTCCATGTCCTCCTGATTCAACTGAGTTCCTTCCATTAGGAGATGAACATGTTCCCACATTGCCTTAGCAGTTTTCTGAGCATCAACACTGCGAAAGATTGGATTAGGTATGCCTTGAAGAATGTAGATCATGGCATATTCATCAGCTTCTTTGTGAAGTAGTTGTTCAGCAGTAAGTTGAGCATCAGTATAGGGTCTGTATGATTCCGGTACGGGTGGATTAGCATTAGGATCACCAGGGACATGGGTAGTCGGTGTTACAAATGGGCCTTCATTGATAACTTGTCTCATGTATTTGCCATGTGGTTTCTTGAGTTCAAGAAATCTTAGGAATCGACTTGACCACTGAGCATAATTACCGGGTGTGAGCATGGGTGGTGTGTCAAGTGAACCTGCTTCATGTCTTGATTGTTGAGTAGTGATTACTTCACACATTTGGTCAAACCAATGAGTTTGTTTTGACAGTTGAGTGATTTGTTGCATTGGAAATGGCGGAGGTTGAGGCAGTTGTTGATGTTGATGCATCATGACATGTTGTTGAGGGACCATTTGATTATATGGATATGATTGTTGAGGTTGTTGTTGTTGAAATTGTTGTTGTTGTTGACGAAACAGTTGTGTTTGACGATAGGGTTGCTGATGATGAAAGTTGTAGTACGGTGGTTGAGACATGATGAAATACTTGTGTGAAAAATGGATCTTGTAGAAGGTATAAGTGTTATGCCAATTCTCGAAAATTATCCCAAGTATGTTTCCAAGGCTTAAGATGTTGAATATCTCGAAAATCAGTCAAAGTTCAAAAGATTTCGAAAATTTCCAAAGATTTCGAAAATTTACAAAAGATTTCGAAAAAATCAGTTTTATCGAGAAAATTTTGCAAAATTTTCGAGAAAATTCTCTGTAGTGGTAATTTGTAAAGTTCTCGAAAATTATGAAAGGATTTCGAAAGTTTTTCAAGGATCTCGAAAATCAAAAGATTTCGATAAGCTAGAAAAGATCTCGAAAAATTCAAAATTTTCGAAAAATTGCCACAAATTTTCGAGATTATACAATAACGAAAATATCCAACGAGTCAAAGTGTTTTCTCTCTTATACAAGAGAGAAAAGCACTGAGTAACCAACGAAAACACCTTAGGAGCAAACCAAAAAGATCTCGAAAGTTAGGGTTTAAGGATTTCGAAAAAAGTACTATTTTTGGCAGATTTTTGTTTTTGATAAAAGCAATCCAAAAACACGTTTTTATTCCAAGATTCTTGTACAACTAACTTTAAAATGATGAAATCTTAAAGAAAGTTGCAAACTTGAACCACTTTTTGAAAATTTGAAAGTTCTCGAAAAATGGTACAACTATAGAATCGTACGAATTTTTTCAAAAAATTTGATATTTTGTTGATTGTTTAGGTTTGTAACACAAGTTTGATAACAAATATGTGATAGAAACACGAAACAAACAAGAAAGTAGCAAGCTTTTTGAAAAAATAACGAATAAAAATGTAATTTTTGGGACGTTAAAACCAAAAACAAAAAACTACACCTTCTTTTGGCGATTGATACCACTTGTTAGGTCACCATATTGTTAACACAAGTATAAATTTGATAGAAATGAGATGAGAAATAGAGTTTGGTTGATTAGATCAAATATGAAGAATAAAAGTGCAAGAGTTTCCTTATGTAAATGAAATAACCAACAAGGAATATGATTACATGATATTCCTATTTATAGGAGAGGAGCTAGGGCAACACTCCCTTTCTCCTTCCTTATTCTAAACGTTGGGCTTTAAGGCCCATTAGACGTGTGATGGACTCACACGTTTACATGATAGATTAAATAAACTAGCAACCTATTATAACTGATGAAATAACTGAGAATTGACTGGAACGTTGATAAACTTAGGTTCTAACAAGGTATGAATAAACAAGTGCTTAATACATTTCATGGTCAAAGGGATATTTAATTAATTATTACAAAGCTTATTAAATAATATAAACATATTATATATTTTTGAAAAACACTTTTGGTAATAAAGGAAAATGTTTAAATCATACAAAATATATGAATTCAAAATTTTAACCAAAATCAGTTAGTTTTTCACCAAATAAACTTTCCCCAGAAAAAGACAAGAAATCTGGCTGTTACAGGTGGGCGTCCCCCTTAATTATAAGGGGCGGCCCCCTTATTTTTAAGGGGGCCGGCACGCTCCCTGTGTCAGAATTCTTTGCCTATAAATACCACCTCAAACCTGGTATTTTTCCTCACCTTTTGCACTAAAATTTTCAGATCCAATCCTCTCTAAACATCTTTCAAAACCCTTTGATCATAATATTATTAATCCTTGTTTCAAGTGATTCAATCCCTCCTCATCCATCCTCATCCAAAGTGCAAGAGAAGAATACTCCTTCAACATCAAGTTTAAGAAGTATTGTAGATTAGTAGTGTATATTGTGTATATCATTTGTGAAGGTGTGGTGTGCTTGTAATTAGATAGATCTAGGTGTGTTAGTTGTGAATAGAAGTTTTGTAAAGAAGAAGAAGTAGTGAAGTAGTGAAGTGGTGTGAAGTAGTGAAGAAGTTGTGGAGTGTATAAGTTGTGTAGAAGTCGTGCTAAGTTGTGTAGTGGTGTGAGATTGGTTCTAGCTAGAATTAGAACCCGACATTTAGCTTAGTGTCGTAAATTGGTGTAAGCAAAAGTTGTGTAAGGTTTTCTCCGCCATAAGGGAGCTTGTTGACATAGTGAAGAAAACTCCCGAGTTAGGTGCTCGGGGAGTGGAGTAGGACGAAGAGGAGATTCGTAGCCGAACCACTATAAATCCCTTGTCTCACGGTGCTATCTTTCTACCTTTATTTCCTTACTTATTTACTTGCATGTTTCATATTATATTAGTATACTTTGTTGTTAATAATTGCAAGTTGAGATCACATAAAATTGGAATCGAAGTTTTCATAACCAAAGTTTTATAAACTAAAGAGACGTAAAACTATTCAACCCCCCTTCTAGTTTTCCACAATAAACATGAAAAATTTGTATAAATGGTATGACAACACTTACAATGGGTCCATTTTGAGCACACAAGTAGAAATCATTGTTCTTTGGATGACATACTATATTGTCAATGATTGTTCCTGAATACACACAAAATTACTCGGATTTTGTTCTTCAAAAGCATACTTTTTTCAGAATCAGATAGTACCTGGTGGAACATTTTCTGCGCCATAAAGACGCCACAGTGTAGACCGTTGTACATTGTCTTCCAAGATTGATGCAGTAAGAAATAGGCAGTGATGCAGTAACAAATAAGCATTGATGCAGTAACAGATGTCACTGCACATTTGAGATGCAGTAATAAGTAAGCATTGATGCAGTAACATATATCACATTTGAGATGCACTAATAAGTAAGCATTGATGCAGTAACATTACGAAACAAAATTCACATATTTTCTCAACATTAATTTACTGCATCACTGTATTATTTTACTGCATCACAATAAATATTTTACTGCATCAAAATGTTTTACTGCATCATAATACACTAAACTAATAACATAGTGCAGTAACTAAGAAAATCTCAATGCATACTTAGATTACAAAATGCATTAATCACTAAATGGTCAGTAAAGTTTTTGTAAGTCGTTTAATTGAATACTGCAAGTAACCTCAAACTATAACCAAAAATTCTAAGCATGCTGATTGTCATTCGTTAGTGTTACCTATATTTCCAATACAAGTATTATACAGGACTTATAAAATTACCTTACCCAGTCACCCAAGATAGGTCCCCCACCTGCTGCACGAGCCTCCTCTCCATCTTTATAACAACAGTAAGCAATACTTCCTATACCAGCAATCAAAACACATCCATGGAGTTTCCCCATGGAGCCACTTGCGAGAGCTGCTACTGCATCATTTTAAACGTAAAGCCTGACATGCCTCGGGAATATCTCACTGCCAACATTATAGTATCAAATATGTGAATATTGTACAAAGATAAACCGCGAATGAAGTGAGATATATGGAGATTAAACCTCAGCCAATCTAGTATCCATTCTTGATCTTTAGGATGATTGACACCAGATACACCTAAACAAACAGCTTTAACAGCGAATGGTTTTGCTCCTGAGTTTGATAGAGCGTCCATCATCACATACTTCAATGTTTCTCGAGCCAATGTTTCTGTCATATTAAATTTGCTAGAATCAGACAGTCAAATCTATATAAACGTGATGCAATAGATACTGTTACTACAACTTGTTATAATAATCACTTCCATTGTGGTCAGTGTTTGGCAAATTCTGATTATTAAACGAAATAATAGATACAAAATAATGAATCAAGGATGCCCTCGGGGGTATCACTAAGCCTACCTATTGCAGTATGCAGTCTATATCAAACTTGCTATTTAATTCCAATGTTAACCGGTAATTGCTGACATTTAAACTGGTTAGTTTGATAAAAAGGGAAGAATTTGAGCAACTACCGTGTGTGTTGGAAATGTTTTCATTGTCCCCTCAGTGAGTTTATAAACAAAATGTAAATCCAAATTACTAGTTTAAGAGGATATGGTGGGGGGTCTTAGTAGGTGCTACATTTTTTGATAATTACCACCAAGTTGCTCGAGTGATTAACACTGGCATGTTGCTGACCTTTATGAGTGTGACGATGGTCTTAATTGATAACGATCTAAACCACCAAAACGGCTTTGGCTCAGTGGTACCCACCTCCGAAAAACCCATGGGACCACCAGAGAGATTTTCTAATTACTGGTTTGGAATGGGAGTTCATGATGCATCTTATTGCTATATCTTGGGATTGCTCATGTGTGAGATCTTCAGTTATCTTGCAACATCATGAATCACCTAAGTGAGTATAAAAGCAAGATCATAGATCTGAAGTCCGAAGTTACAAGCCTACTTTCTAAACTTATTTTTTTTAATTAATTCACATATGTTCAGATATATCCTAATCAATACTACCGCGGTCAACTAAACAAGTTTAAACCAATATATCTAGCATCCATACCGACCTTATGAAACAAAACTCACATATTTTCTCAAAATTACTTTACTGCATCACTGTATTATTTTACTGCATCACAATGAATATTTTACAGCATCAAAATATATAATTTGCTGCATCATAATACACTAAAACAAATTACTCAATATCACAACGCTAATGAACTTTGTAATTCTCAAAAGTAAATAAACCAAATGTGATTAAGTCATACCAGTACAATTCTACTAAAACGAACTACTGGATATCAAAATTTAACAGGAATATATAACAAATGCGATCAAAGTAACAACAACCCGAGAATCACCAGGCGCAAACACGAAACATCTCTTAACAACCGCGAAACTATAACCTTTACACAAACTCCCAAACTCCTCCACTACAACATCTAAATCAGGCAAAGACGGAAAATGACAGATCGCGATAACAACGTGAACTTTCCGACTGTATTTAAAATCCTTGCAACGACTTAAAGGAGATCCGCCAACAATGAACTTAAACCTAAGGCTACCTGAATCCCAAGGCTGTTGTATAGCTTTTACATGTACCGATCAATTAAACAACAATAGGATCTATTAATTCAACCAAATGAATCAATTTTGGTCAATTTTTTAAATTGTGAAAATTAGGGTTTGTTTGTTTGGAAGTGAAAGAGCTGAAGAAAAAGGGAGATGATAAAGTGACAGGTGGAGAAGATGATGGAAACGGTGGAGAGAAGGTGGTGGGACGGAAGAGACGGTGGTGTAGAGTCGAGAGAGATGGGAGAAAAAAAATAAGAAAAAAAAGAAAAAGAAAAAAACTATATATAACTATGTAAATCGACTAATATACCCTTTCAGTTAAAAAAAAGGGGGGAATGGGGATGGGACACATGGCATAATTTGGTGGCTTCCTAGCCTTCTCATTTTAAGAACCATTCTCAAAAGATCCCATCTTTATATATATATGGGGATATCTTGGCTACAATTTTTGTAGCCAATTGGCTACAACTCTTCACAAAAAATACACTAGCAATGAATTAGGGACCCACAGAAAAGAATCAGGACCCACAAAAAGAATCAGGGACCCAACCTAATAACTCTAATATCGAACTTGCATGTATCTCTAAAATCATATATCTCTAATGCCAACCTAGGGATCCTTTTATAGACATAAGGAAAACCCTAGTCGGTTTATAATACTTGAACGACAAGTAAACTAATTCTAAACTAAGAATATTCTAGAATTACACAATAATCCTTAAACGTTTTGCATTATAGTCCTTTATCATAGTAGTCCTTTCAACGAGCAGCACTTTGACTTTCTTCAATAAGAGCAGTACTTTGATCTTCAGCAGTACTTTGATCAGCAGCAGTACTTTAACTTTATAACCCAACAATCCTCCCCTAACTTGAATTCTACTTGCTTGATTTCAAGTTCCTTTGTCTTCCCCTTAATCCATGCCAAATTACTCTAGCATTTAATATCTTTATCTTCAAGGAATGGTTGTATCTGTCTTGTACTCACTGTGGTCATTTTGTCATCATCAAAGTAATCTTTATCAGCAATCCTTATCAGCAACTATTAGCAACAATATTTATAGCTATTCAGCAACATATGGCAAATTGTACATCAGATCACTAAGTTTCATAGTATTCTCATCACATCCAGGTGTGTAAATTCCTGTGAGAGGTGAATCATTGAAAAATAATGGATTTTGATGTCTCTTTACCAAAACCATTAACTCTGGAGTAGCCAATGTTTAGGTTTAAGAACCATAGTACATTGATAACCATATGATTTTTAGCAAATCATCAGCTATCAATGGATTTAAGTAGTCTTTACCAAGAGCCGTTTGCTTTTGGACTAGCTAGTTCTTTTAGTACAATCACTACCATGGTGAACTAATTACCATATGAATGGATTTTTCACAGCCTTTACCACAAGCCATTATCTTGTGGGCTAGCCAACTCTTCACTATCACAGATATGGTGAGTTGAAAACCATACAATTTTTAGTAAATTGTCAACTAAAAACGGATTTGATAATCACATCAGAGCCGTACCCTCATGATGAGTCAAACTCTTTCTTGTTTATTAAACATGGTGAGTTGAATACCATTTTTTGTGTAGTACAAGTACTAACACCATGTGTTACTCAAAAATGTTTTGTTGCTGTTTATCCTGTGCTTCAAAGAGTATTTTGCACACTACAAAAATTGCTGTTTTTCATTAAAGTACTTTTACAGGTTTTATGCTGCAAACAGTACTTTGATAAAGTACTATTGGTCTAGCGGTACTTTGAATAAAATACTTATTATTCAAAAAATATATGTCAAACCATACCATTAATCATGCATCATTATCCGCTAAAGTTGTCCATTTGATGAATAACTCAATCACCATAAGTGCTATGTCATTCTCATCTTCAACTTCCATACCATGTTCTAGCATTCTGATCATAAGACTTCTTGTGAGAGGATATCTTCTCTCTGCTAGCATATGAATCATGGTACCATCTTCTAATTCCAATATATGCACTCCTGCTGATTCAAAGAACCTCCAGCTTATAATTTCCCAATTATCTTGATTATTCCAGAGTGCATCCTTGCTTGTTTCTTCAATATCCCAGAGAGTTGAAAGATCACCCAGCAAGATTAAACCCACTCCTCTTGGTGACATGTATTCATAATAAGCTTGTACTTGTTGATGCAGATGAAGTAAATCTTCTCTATCTATCAAATGTAGTATATCCCATAACAAGTTGAATGCTCTGAAACTTTCATCCTCTCTATGGAAAACAAGATAATCTCCATCTTCTTTTGATTCTACTACTTCCAAGTCAGAGATCCTAGACTTTGTTTCAGCAACTTCTTTTGACTTTGGATGCTCAAAATCAACAACCCTTAAGTAATTCCTTAGCTCATCAACTGTATCTGTCCTTAATTCAATTGTATCTTTGAACTTCTTTGATGGCTGTTCTTTAGTTGTTGCTCTTTTTCTTTTATTTCTAGCATCCATCATCTGTTTTGACTCATCAGTATCAAAACCAACAATGTTATCAACTTGCTTTTGATAAGATTCTCTGATAGCATCATACAAGTCTTTCACCTCTTGATACTTTAGTCTCTGTAAGCCTTTGTATCCATGACCCTTTAGATAACTCATCATTGCATACCTTTCTTTAGCAATGCCTTGTGATTTTCTTGGTCCAATAATTCTTTCTTTAACAATAGGCTTCTCTGATCTCTCCACATCAGCATTTAACTCAGCCTGAAACTTTCTAGCAGCTTCTTCATTTTTAGCAACTTCAATTGCTCTTAAGTCTGCTAAAGTCAGCTTCTTCTTCTTTTTCTTTTTAACTAAAATCCCTTTACCTTTATCTTTAGGATCTATCTCTTGAGTAGACTCAGAAGAAGGTGGTTGAGATTGTTCCACTCCAGGAATGGTAATCCCTTTGGAACTAGACATGTTGAGCATAATGTCAGCAATAGTCTCATCATCACTGTCAGTATGTTTCCTAATCTCTTCTTCTTGTTGAACTGGATTAGAAGGACCAACATCTTCATGTATAACATTTGAAGGTCCAGCTTCTTCATCAAAATCTAAGGTTCTTGGTGTAATAAGATTCTGCCTAAAAGTACCTTGTAGAGCAGTATCTTGAACACCAGTACTTTGAGCATCAGTACTTTGAATATTAACTTGCTCAACTTGGTCAGCTTCTTTCTTTGAATCTTCATATCTTTCAGCATTAGGATCTTCATTCAAATTCTCATAATGTTCAGCATCTAAATCCTTATGAATTTCAGCATCTGGATCTTGATTAAGTTCAGCATCTTCATTCAGATTTTCATTTTCCAAATTCCTCCCCAATGTGAATGAAGATTGCTTCTGGAGCTTCCTTTTCTTAGGCTTAGAAACCTTTTTAGATTTTTGACCACACTCTTCTGTGATTTCGCCTACAATCGGTGATGTTGAACTAGTGGCCATACAAAGCTCTTCAATCTCTTGAACTTATTATTCAATTTCAACAGTGCGGCAGCTTGATCATCATAAGCTTTCTTTAACCTCTTCAACTCCCTGGTTAAAGCATAGTTATTCAACACTCCCTTATGAGCTATTGCCTCCTCATTAGCCATTACTCCCTCATCTCCTCCAGATGTTTGAGACCCATCTGTGGAAGTATAATCATTGGGAGTAGGTGGTTGATTCTCACCGTGGTCTGAATCTTCATTGGCAGCACCTTCCAAAGAAGCAGTACTTTCCCTTAGAGCAATATGTTGAGAAGATTCATGAATTGGTGATGAAACAGCATGTTGAGAAGCATCTCCTCCCCTTGAATGTGACTGCTCAGTATGTTGAGAAACATCTTGAGCTTGGGATGGAGTGGAAGCAGAGTCAGAATGTTCAGTAGCATGATCTGAATCCTCTTGAGCAGCATCTCTAACAGCTTGTGCCACTTCCAAAATATGTGTAGTTAAAGGAGTGTTTTTCCCAGAAAACTTTGTACTCTTGGTAGCCATGAAGGTAAACACCTTGTCAGGAAGAGCTATAGCTTGCAAAAAGTTTGGAGGTATTGGAACACCCTCAAGCTGTTTGTTCAAAAACATTGAACAAACCTGGGATACATCAAAAATGGTGAACCATTTTTGATATGTTTATGCATACCATCAAGAATCATGAAAGAGAAGTTAAATGGTTGATTGGTAGCTAATCCCACTAACGCAGAGGCTATAGTTTGACTAAACTCATTCCAAGCAGTACTTTTGTTACTTAGGCAATGGAGTGAAACATGAATGAGATACTTCCAATGTGGACTGAATAAGGGTTTCTGAAAAGTAAGCTTAGTAAGAGAACCCTCATACCCAATATCTCTTAGTGTATCCCAAAGTACTTGTTTAGCAAACTTAACAGTACCTTCTTCATCATGAAACAGAAGATCTGCTCTAATAGTAGCCTCAGTAATCCTAATATTCCTCCCAACAACTTTAGCCGTAATGAATGATAAATCAGGTTCTTCCCAACCCGATGTAGCAGTAGCCCAAAATTCTTGAATCCATGGCCCAATGATGTCTGGATTGACCAATAAAGAGTAATTGATTGAAGACCCAATTAGGAAATCAATCACAGCATGAAAATCAAGATTCAATTCTATCTTATTCAAATTAGCAATCATATTATGCTTACTACAAGTTCTATCTTATTCAAATTGTACGACGAAGGTAAATGGATGATTAAAGTGGTGGCGTAAATATGAATGAATGAGAAGTAGAAAAGTAAGAGTAAAAGGCGGTAGGGTTAGTTATATATGGATAAGATATAAAAAATCAAATCCCATTTAATGCGTATACCGTTATTTTGGCATGTATCCCTTCCATAACGAAGTATTTTACCATTACCCCGTATTTTTGACCGTTAGAACAGTACTTTTCCACGTAGCAGTACTTTACACGTTAGCAGTACCCTTCAAAACAGTACTTTCCCAAAGCAGTACTTTCAGCTAAAGTTGCAAGCAGTACTTTCCCATTATCTTTACCACAGCATCAATAGCATTGTATTGCCTCCCCTCAAACAATGCATAGGACTAAATGAAGTCCTCCCCTCAAACGTAGCTTAATAATTAATCATACCAATACTTACCACCAAATGTTTGAACCTTGAAACATCAAATCCTTTGGTAAGTAGATCAGCTACATTGTCATCTGTGTGAACCTTGACAACATTAATGAGTCTATGCTCATAACAATCACGAATAAAATGATGCCTAATCTGAATATGCTTGTTCTTGGAATGATAGACAGGATTCTTCACAATGCAAATTGTACTCTCGTTATCAATGTTGATAGGAGTATTCTTGAAATTGAATCCATAATCCAATAGTTGATTCTGCATCCATAGTACTTGTCCACAACAACTTGCAGCAGCAACATACTCTGCTTCAGTGGATGAGGTTGCAACAATAGTTTGTTTCTTACATTGCCATGAAACTAGTCTTCTTCCAAGATATTGGCATCCTCCTGTGGTTGATCTTCTATCATAATTATCTCCTACATAGTCACTGTCTGAAAAAGCTTCCAAGTGAAAAGGTGAATCCTTAGGATACCACAATCCTAACTTAGGTTGGTGCTTGAGATAACTAAAAATCCTCTTGACTGCATTCATATGAGAGACCTTGGGTGTGACTTGATATCTTGCACATAAGCATACAACAAACATAATGTCAGGTCTAGATGCAGTTAAGTACATAAGACAACCAATCATTGATCTGTAAAGCTTGACATCCACAGGTGCTCCATCATCATCCTTTCCTAATGAGTTTGAGGCTTTAATGGGTGTGGTAACTGGCTTCATATCACTTAAGTTGATTTTTTTAAGAATGTCAGTGACATACTTATCTTGACTAATGAAAATTCCAGTTCTTGATTGTTTAACTTAAAGCCCCAAAAAGAAAGTTAATTCACCCATGGAACTCATTTGAAATTCATTTTGCATAAGCAGCTCAAATTCTTTCACCATAGACTGTTTTGTGGCTCCAAAAATAATATCATCCACATATAATTGAACAAGCATAATATCCTTTTTATCTCTTTTGATAAACAAAGTCTTATCAATTGCACCTCTCCTGTAACCATGTTGCAATAGAAAAGTGGAGAGTCTTTCATACCAAGCTCTGGGAGCTTGATGAAGGCCATACAGTGCCTTGACAACTTTGTAGACTTTGTTTGGATGTTCAGGATCCTCAAAACCAGGAGGTTGTTTAACACAGACTTCCTCCGTAATTTTGCCATAAAGAAAGGCACTTTTGACATCCATTTGATAAACAGGAAAGCCCATATAAGAAGCAAAGGAAAGAAATAATCTTATTGCTTCAATCCTTGCAACAGGAGCAAAAACTTCATCATAGTCCACTCCTTCTTCTTGTCTATATCCTTATGCAACCAATCTTGCTTTGTTCTTGATGACATTGCCTCTTTCATCTCTTTTAACTCTGAAAACCCATCTTGTACCAATCACTTTCTTTCTATCTGGTAATTCACATAATACCCAAACATCTTGAAGTTTGAATTGAAGAAGTTCTTCTTGCATGGCTTCAACCTAACTCTCTTTAGCTAATGCTTGAGCTATTGTCTTGGGTTCTTCTTGAGAGATAAAGCAGGCAAACAGGCATGTTTGAAGATTCTTATGATTCATCCTGTTTTCTTTATAAACAAAGCTAAGTAAAGCACTATGTTGCTTAGAGAGACCTTTAGCTTTTGTTCTTGTATTGACACCTGAACTGTGAGGTCCAATGATTTGGCTTACAGGATGATCTTTATGAACTTTGAAATTTGGAGTTGGTGACACTTGAATATCATGTTCCATATTTGTGACATCAGGATCTTCAGATGAGAAAATGCCTTCATCTTGTAATTCATCATCAGTATCTTCTAACTCAGGCATGTTTGGATCATTCAAATCATCAGTATTGATCCAAGTTGATGTATCTAAGACACTAGAAGTAGTTTCAACTGGTTCATCAGTACTTTGAGAAAAATCTTTGAATATACCATTTTTCTTTGCAGCTTCATAAGCCCTCCTTTGATCATCTTCATAGGACTTTGCAATATTTTCTTGAGAAAGCATTTTATTCAGTTCATCTTGAAAGCCTGGTTGTCATAAGATTCTGAGTTGGTTGGTTGAACAGTACTTTGTGGTTCAACAGTACTTTGAGAGTCAACAGTACTTTTAGGTTCAAAAGTACTTTGCTTCTTTCCAATGGGTTCTTCATTAGGAACATCTTCAGGTCTAACATTGACCCCATGAACAATGTACTGTAAATCTTCTTCTTTGTGAACAACTTGATTTTCCTCCTTAACAGGTACATAGTTCATAGAAGGAGTCAAAATATCAAGATCAAACATCCAATCAGGACTTTTACCTTTTTGATTTTCTTGATCTTCCAAAAACTCAACATGAAGACAATCTTGAACCTTTTTGGTAGCTCTGTTGTAAACTCTAAATCCTTTACTATTGGTACAATAACCCAATAAGTATCCTTCATCTAACTTGCCTTCAAATTTGCCCAGTGAATCACTTGTATTTAGAAGAGTCAGAGGACATCCAAAAGGTTTCATAAAACGAATGTTTGGCTTCTTGCCCATAAGCAACTCATATGGTGTCTTCATCTAAGGTTTAGTGACTGAGACTCTATTTAACACATAGCAAGCAGTACTTACAGCCTCAGCCCAAAATTGAATAGGTAATGAAGAATCTGCAAGCATGGTTCTAGCTGCTTCAATCAATGGTCTATTTTTCCTTTCTGCAACACCATTCTGCTGTGGAGTTCGAGCAATGCTAAACTCCCTCTTGATTCCTTTCTTGGCACAAAAGTCATCCATGAGCTGGTTCTTGAATTCAGTCCCATTATCACATCTAATACCTCTGACTTTGAGTCTTAATTGATTTTCAAGGGCTATTATGAGATCATGAATAGCATCAAAGGTTTCATCCTTAAATCCCAAGAAAAAGACCCAACTAAATCTGCTACAGTCATCTGTTACAACTAAGCAGTACTTCTTCTTATTCAAGCTTGCAACAGAAACAGGTCCAAATAAATCCATATGCAACAACTCCAAAGGCTCTCTAATAGTTCTCTCCTCAAGCTTTTTGCAGCTTTGTGTTGTTTACCCTTCTTGCAAGCCAAGCATGAATGATCATTCTTGAAGGTTTTAGAAGGTAAACCTCTGACTAAATCACCTTTGACTATCTTGTTGATATTCTTGTAATTCACATGACCCAATCTTCTATGCCATAGATGTGCTTCTTTAAGTGTTGCTTTTGCTACTAAACATGTTGTTCTACCTGAAGAATTGACATTCTTTAAATCCAAACTGTAAACATCATTGGTTCTTGGTATTCTTAGTGTTACCAAGTGATCATCAACAAACCTGTACTCAGGAGAGAGAATAAGACATTCTGTGTCAGTGAATAACACAGGATACTTTTTGTCACAAATCTGAGAAACTGACAAAAGGTTGAACTTGAGCTCCTTCACATATCTAACATTTTCAAACTCAATGCATCCTGTCTTGATAGTCCCTTTTCCAGTAATTCTTCCTCCATCTGGATCATTCCCAAAAGCAACTCTTCCTCCAAAATAAGCCTTAAAATCTGACAGGATCTCCTTGTCTCCTGTCATGTTGCTAGAGCAACCACTATCAATAATAATATGATCTTTAAGCTCCTCCTCTGGGTTGCCCTGCATAAAAAATGAAAAGGGTTAGTTTCTTTTAGGAACCCAAGCCATTACTGACTTGTGTTCCCCTTGTGGAGTGACATACTTAAATTCTTTATGTATGTAATCTCCACTGTTTTTGAAAACATGATCAATTGTTTTCTTTTATTCCAAACCCTGTGTTTGATTTTCAACAAAATTCTCTTTTTCACCCTTGTTTGCTGAAAGTACTGTTTGTTCCCCATCAGTACTTTCTTTCATAACCCATTTAGTTTTAACACAGTGTGTTGAAATCTTTGATCAAGGTACTCTGTGTGAGGTGTAAGGCCTTCTAGATTGATAGTAATTGGATCTCCTTGGTCTTACATTAGAATTACCTAGAGTGGGTGAAAACCTAGCAGTACTTTGAGAAGGTACTGCTTTTGTGTTACCAGTATCTTGAAAAATATTGCCTGAAGGTACTGGTGGTTTTGAAAAAGGTCTTTTCCGGTGAGGGTACATATAGTCTTTAGAGAAATTACTATGGTTAACCATGTGTGAGTAACTCCAAGCTGGTTTGTTCTCCTTTGGCTTATGGTTAGCAGATTTGGTCTTAGGGAATTTACTTAAGTATTCTGAGTGAAAGTCACAGTCCTTAATCAAATGATGAGGACTGTAACATACATAACATAACTTTCTATCCATATTCCCAAATCCATTTCCTTGAGTTCTATAACCAAAACTTGCTTGTCTCTTTGGTGAAAAAGATTTTCTAAAATTAGCAGTATTTTAAAAAATACTTCTTGAAGATACTGTTGGATTTTTAACAGTAATTTGAGAAGAGTTTGAAGGTACTGCTTGTTTTGAAAAATCTTTAGAAAACTTTTGAGCATTATGATCACACTCTGAACCATTAACTTTACTCTGTGTGTTCTCAACCTTAGGTTTCTCAATCGTTTCTTTTAAGGACTCAGAATTAGATGGACAAAAATTTGATTGACCTTTAAGCTTCTTCCTAAATTCTAGATTGTCCACTCCAAAACAAGAAACATCTGTCCTAGGTGGTTGAAAGCTACCAGTAGGTGGAGCAACTGAATTATAACCCTTGTTTTTCTTAAATTCAGGAGGTGTTTGACTAATTGGTTCTTCATCACTAGATGTGTTGGCATCTAAGCTAATGAATTCTTCATCACTAGATGAAGTTACCTCTGAATTAAGTTGTTCCTTATCACTAGTGGGACTATCTTCTGAACTATCATACTCAACACCATAACCTAGTCCAGTTTTAATGTGTGATCTTCTTTGTTTTTCAACAAAACTAACATGTGAAAGACCAGATTCTTTCCAACTAGCAAGCTTTTCTAGCAAATCATCCCTTTGTTTAGTGAGCTTTTCAACTTCAGAAACTTTACAACCTAACTTTCATTCACTCAATTTTAATTTATAGTCTTGTTGTTCCTATTTTTCTGCCCAAGCCATTTCATTATTTTCATGAGTGATTATTTTGGCTTCCAGTGATTCTAAAGTCAATTGATAACAAGCTACCTCAAACCTAGCCCTTCTATAATTATCTCTTTCAGTCACATAGTCTTTAAGCAACTTTTGATAACAATCATTACACTTAGAACATACCTCAGAGATAGTAGATGAACTTGGTGAAGTAGCTACCATGGCAAGCATTATAGGTTCTTCTTCGCTTTCCATGCTCCAATCAAAGCTTCCAAGACCATCAAGGCTTCCAAGACCATCTCTTGTTTCCAAAGCAGCAAATCCTGGTTCGTCATCAAAGGCTGTGCTCCAGTCTTCCAATGCAACCTTATAGTAGGTGACTGGTTCATCATCAAATTCAGCACTCCAGTCAACCTCTGATAGATTTTCTTGAGCCACCAAAGCTTTTGGTTTTGGTTCAGTAATAGGAATTTCTCTGATTTCAACCTTGGGTTTTTTAATCATTCTATTTGCTTGATATTTAGCAAACTTGCATTCCCTTGCAAAGTGTCCAGGCCTTTGACAGTTAAAGCACTCAATCTTAGATTTTTCAAATGCTATACCCTGTTTAGCTTTGAAGTCAATACCTCTTCCTGTTTTCTTCATAAACTTCTTAATTCTTGCAGTGATCATGGAAACTTGCCATCTTATGTCAATTTCTTCCAGATCATCTTCTTCAATTTGCAACAAATCTTCTTCATAAGTAACAGGTAAAGTGGCTTGCTGAGCAAAGAAGGAACATACAACATCATCAGAGTTGATGATGTTTGATGATGATGAGGTGGTAGTAGTCATGGTTGTCCAAAGGTGCTGTTTATCATCAACAGTACTTTGAACAGGATGAGCAGTACTTTTGGTGGAAGTACTGCCTCTGCTTTCAGAAGATACAAAAGCAATGTTGTGAGCTTTTGAATTTATTTGACCATTCATCTCAT
>LBNU01028678.1:170174-206172 GCA_014162995.1 Artemisia annua | reverse complement strand
ATAAAAGTTATATATTACATAATATTTGCTAGATATATATTATATTACAGAATTTTCTAATAATATTACATAATATCTGCTAGATTTATATTATATTACACGATTTTCAAATAAATTTTATATTACACAATTCATTTAAAAGTACTTATAAATATATGCGATGTCTAAAGTAACACAAAAGGTCCTTAGAGTATTTTAAATTTTGCAAATTCAAATTTTCAACTCAAACTTTTTTCATTTTCAAGTTAGGAGTTTGGAAGGACTATTATTATGCTAAATAAGTCAAATTACCTCTTGCTAGATAAAAACGAGTTGGCACGTAAAAACATTTTTAACTAAAGTTTTCTTTTATTTTCTTCCGACGTTTTAAGTTTTATATGGGCACTCTAATTTGTAACGACGCGCTACACTCTAATTTGCAACTTTGGTTGAAATTGCAGTCTATCGTTACCAACTATTAAGAAATGCATAAATACCCATCTAACACAATCATTGTGAGTGAAACTCAAAGTATGATTTACAGACATAATCATTTATCTCATGCTGAATATAGTCCAATCTGAGGAGGTCTAACAGACACTCGCAACAAAATAGGTATCCAAAACAGGAAAGGCTACGAATAATTCATTCCAGTAATTGATGTATAAAATTAAAATAAACATGTACTGATGTACGTCATTACGTGCATACGTTCTTTAGTTACATCCAGATATTTTATTTTATTTTTTGGGTAAAAGGGTTACCCTAGTAAAGTATTATTACTCCAAAGTATTATTACATCCAGAAATCTTAGGAGCACAAAATCTATATAGTGTCTTTAATCTTTCCTCTTTTACTTTTCACCACTCGACGCAAGAGAAAAACGTAAAACAAGCTACTAAAGCAGTTTCAGTATCAACCCAAGAAGACTCCAACTGAACCTAATAAGGTGGATGGCACTAAGAAGAGGACTTCTGATGTGCCTAGTACGAGTGGCACGAAGATTTCTACATCTAATCAGTTTGATGCCCTTAATATTGATGATGCGGATGCTTTTGGTACTCCGTCTAATGATAACAACAAGGATGTGGATGCTGGTAGTTCATTGGAAGTTAATGTGGATAAGTCTAATACGACAACTAGTACAATGGAAGTTACTAAGGATGAGTCTAATAAGACAGGTAATACTATGGAAGTTAATGAGGAAGAGTTGAGCAAGGGTTCTACTCCTCTTGTTGAAAATGAAAAGTTACTTATTGATGGTAGAGCAACTCTTGTGGATGATAATGGTCATCCTATCCCGTCGACCTCTGCCACTAAGAGGGGAAACCCATTTTCAAAGGTGGGAAATATTGTGGTGTCTGATTCTGAAGACGAGGTTGCCAACCCTTTTGATGAGTCTTCTAATCTTTAGTAATCAGGGTTGTAGGTTGTCGAATATCTACAGAACGAAAATACTTATGAACGTGTACATAAAGAATACTAAATATACTCACCTCGTTGTAGATCATGTACATTTAAGTAATTCCTAGATGCAAAAAGCTGATAAAAACAATATAACGTTAAGTTAAGTTGGGAACAATTTATCCTTTTAACTTAACCATTCCACGCGGATGCAACCTTTCCATCCGATCGAAAGCTTCTTGCTCAATTTCTCCTTGAATTTTACTCCATCTGTTACCCAAAAAAAAAGTATTTGTGAAAAATTGGAGTATTTGATGCTACTTGGTTATAAAAAGTATGAACAGTAACCCGTAAATAAATGTTGTCGTTGATTCTTGGATAATTTCTTTGTTCCGCCATTTTTAAAAATAGATAAATCAATATATGGGTCTGGATCTTTTGAAAACTAATCGTTGATCTGCGACATAAGAATGCCTCGATTAATTTCATGAAAAACATATTTTACCACGCAACCACACTCCCTCGTACGAGATCCGTTGGTATTTCATTTACAGCAGATTATCATTTTAAATTAAGGCCAAAAGAAATGATCATAAGATTTGCGTGATTCAAACAGTTAGGATAATCATAGTATCCATGCTTGAAACACAGAGAATATTATTAATCGCTAACTTGTGGCACATGTTTACATTTACATACATAGTACCTAACTTTACATGAATGAGATATGGGAAATGTAGAATATAGAGAATAATACTCCTACTCAAAAGTGTAACCAAGGGTAACCAGAATTTTTGTGCTACATGCCTTAGAATTTGGTGTTGACTTTGTGTGCAACATGCCTTAGAATTCGTCTGCATTTGAACTTATCCCCAACCATCATATTCCCAAATTTGCACACAATAGTTGAGAAGTTAAGTAAGACAAGCAAAAAACAGATTTGAAAATGACTAGAGTCAATCGAAATGTTATGTGGATGCAATTATGGTATTAAGTGAGGCGAAATTAAGAGATTTAAAAGCCAAAAAAATAATAATAATAATAATAATTGGTTAGATAAAGGGGCGTAAGTATAACCAGAGCATATATAACACCGAGTTAGGATCAAATGAGAAGAAAAACTAAAATGAGAAGGATGAGAAGAAACCACAACCACACATTTGAGATGCACCTACAAAAATAGATGCATCTCTCCTTAAATTTCTCCCTCTTATTTGAATTGTGTGGTTGGAAACTTTTCTCACTCTTCTCATTTTATTTTTTCTTCTTATTAGATCCATTCCCATATAACACCGCCCTTTTAATTTATATAGTTTGCTTGTCGATTGACTCAAAAGGGATGTAAGTCGGGGTGACATTTATGCAACCTTTCTAGAAACGGTTAAGTAATTATCACGGACATTTAGTGATTTTTCAAATTGTTGGTTAAACTTCTACGTCATACTAATTTAACATAACTAGACAATTATTCACGCATAGCAACGATGTTGTATAGTAGCGTTAATTTTTGTGTGCGCCTTCTTTATGTATATATGGCTAGGAGTAAGTGAATTAAAAGTGAAAAAAGTTAGTGGTTTAAACTGTAATTTTAAATTTTAATTGTTTACTTTATCTTTTATAAGTTTTTAAGCTTTTAAATTGTAACAATATTACTCATTTTTTAAGTTTTTAAAATTTTAAACAAATATATTTTCCCTTAATATGTAGTATAAATATATAAGTGGAGAAATCACAAAAACACAAATTTCACACCCAGCTTTCATCAAGTACCAACTTTTCAAACAAAAAAACCATAATACCCATGAAACTCTCAAGATTTGCGGACTCTTTGTGGAATTCCAAAAATTCACACGGTTTTGTGACAAAAGTAGTCTCTTGCGGTTTTTTGTGAGAAAGGTCCTTGCGGATTTTTTACTAAAATGGTCCTTGCGTTTTATTTGAGAAAATGTCATTTTTTTTTGGTAAAAGGTCAAAAGACCCAGTAAATATATTACTCCAAAAAACGTTTAAGTACAAAGGATATGGGTGAATCCAATATCTCAGCCCGTTACATAGGCGAAAAAGCTTACATAACAGGATACTTCTAATTCTCTAAACAAGAAAAAACCACTACTCAAAAGAGTACCATTGGACTCCTATGAAATCAAAATTACTTTCTACCAATACCTTGAAGCTTGATACCATACGTGTCATATAAAGCATCCAAATTCCCTGAAAGATCGTAGACCTGATCCGCATAGTCATCATAATCATAGTCATCATAATTATCTTCACGATCATGACCATCACCAAATAGGTTCATGGACTCATCAAAAGTATTCATAACCTCCTCTTCATCGCTGTCAGAAACAACAATCTCTCACACCTTAGAAAATGGGTTAACCCTCTTAGTAGAAGAAGTAGACCCCTGATAATCAACCTTTTTAATAGGATGACCATCATCATCAACAAGAGTAGCTTTCCCATCAATAAGTAGCTTTTTAAGCACCCCAATTTTCTCAACTATAGGAGTAGAACCAACCTCCTTTGTTCCAATTGAATCACTCACAAGGCGGTTCTTGTGATGCATTACCAGTCTCTAAAGACTCGTCCTCGTTAGCTTCCTTTGGAATACCAGAATTCACATCCTTAGTCACTTCATTGGTAGGAATACCAAAGTCATCAGTATCATCCATATGAAGAGCATCAAACCGGTTTGATGTAGCAATCTTCATACCACTCGTACTAGCAACATCAGCGGCCATCTTCTTTATAGTATCCACCTTCTTGGGTTCAGGAGGAGGCGCTTTAGGTTGATTCCTAAACTTTGGACCCATAACAGGTTTAGTAAAACCTCCTTTACCCGGGGCACTGTGACCGCCATTCTTACCTTATTCTTGTTATTGACCGTTTGAAAACCATCATTAACACTCTGTTTAGGCTGAGTATGAGGTGGAACAGATTTAGGACAATCAAGCAGCTTATGACCAAAAAGCTTACATGTATCACACCGAGGCGGTTTCCACTCGTATTCAACCCGAATCTTTTCAATAGTAGAACCCGTCCCATCAAGTAATGGTATCTCAACAGTGAGGCTCTCCCTAAGTACCTGATCCGCCTTGACTTCAATCAAGCACCTAGCAAAACTACTTCGACCCCATGATTACAAACACATTTGACTAGTACAGGCATCTAACATTTTCGGCGTACCAATTGACGTGGCTAGGAGACTAAGACTATCATCAGAGAACATAGCAAGAGGAACATCATGGAATTTAACCCACACCGAAATATTGGTCAAATCCTCTTTGAGGAGATTAGTGTTTAAAGTCCAATTTTTAAGGATTATAGGCACATTCCTAATCATCCACGGGCCGTTCTCAAGTACATCTTCAACACCTTTCTGAGAGGTAAACTTAAAGAAGAAGAAGAAACCTTTCGCATACATCATAACCTTATGAATGCCATACTTAGCCCACGCATTGCGCACATAATAATCAACAACCGGAAAAGCAATACGTTTACCAAGAAAATAACCATATAACGTATTCTCAAATCCGAAATTTACCTCTTCTACCACTTTCATAGGCACAGACAAATCCACATCATTCGATTTCTTGCTACACTCCAGCCTACGAAAGTTAGACGATTTTTCCTTAGGTACACTGGAAGTCACACCAGCATATGATGTAGGCGGCTGTTTCAAAGCATTCTCGGCATTCTCCAATTGGACCTTACGCATTGCATTATCAAAATCCTAGACAATCTTATCAATACCATTCGGTTGGCTAACAGCCCAAGTGTACCAAACTCCTGTGATTGCATAGCGACATCAAAACTCGACAAGGAAGAATCAATCTGTGGTGAAGGAGTAGAAGTAGCTTTAGGACCTTTATCATCAGAATCAATGCTATTAGTAATAGGCGATGCAAGTGAAATCGGCTCCACTTGCTTTGTAGCAGCAGGTTCAGAAACCACATCATTAGATGTAACACTAGAAGTCGAATGTGTAGGACAAGATGTATGCTGAACCAAACCACTACCACTAGATAGCAAGACATTACCAGTAGAGTTCACCGTATAGTTACCAGTAAGCTTACTCCCAAGAGACATGTTACCAGTAAAGTTAGAATTAGACTTACTCCCAACATTATGAACGATTCTAGTAACCTCAGAAAGAAAGGGAAACTCAGAAGGAGTAGAATTAACGCCATCAGTAACCCTATTATCATGTCCAGTAACATCAGTTTCAACACCACCAGTAGACCACATATCATCTTCCACACCCTTTGCGTTAATACTTTTCAATCGCTTCATGCGATCATTCAGTGCATCTGTGTCAACGTTAACATTATTAGCAAAAGTACTAGTAAACTTAGACTCACTTATGTTGTTAAGAAACCTTTGTTCATCTCTCAATAACCCACGACCAGCAATCACAATACTAACGACCAAAGAAACAACCAATGAAAAGAAAAAGAAAACCCTAACTTAATCAGTTAGGGTTTTAAACGTAAGCTCCATAAAAAGCTATCCTCAAGCCATGAGATCGATCATTAATGAAGCAATAAGTGGAAGGAAGATCGACTTATAATAAATCTGGGAACAAAAACCCTAAACGATTAATAATAAACTGATTAGATAACACCCTAAATCGATTTAAAACAAAAAAGAGTCCTAAGAACTATGTTTTATGCAGCGAAATCAATAAAGTAATGATAAACAAGATGTAAATCATGAACTTTAATCAAGTTGAAGTAGAAATCATAAGAATTAGGAGAATTTTTGAAAAGCGATTAAAAGGGTTTAGGGATTAAAAATTTCGCCAGAGAGATAGAGAAAATAAGGGGTTAAAAATTTCGAATTGAGAAAATGTCCTTGTGCAGTATTTATTGCAAAATTAGTCATTACGTAATTTTTTAAAATAATTTTGATACTTTACCCAATGTAAATGTTAAAAGAAAAATTTAATTCACAAAAGAAACAATTATAGCATGACAAATTTGGTCCCCGCGTGATATTTTTACAAAATTAGTCCTTATGTAACTTTTTAAAATGTTTGATAAGAAATTAATTTACAAAAGAAACAAAATGATTAATTTTGTCCATGTCTCTAAAAGTAATATTTACATAATGTCATTTTATACTTTTCTTTTCACTATAAAAGTTAGAGCTGGCAAATCGTGTCTTAACAGGTTCTGTGCGCGCGAATAACATAAGTTTCAAACATGAAAACAACTCGTTTAACACTTGGCTTTGGTGGTTTAAGTATGCCAGTTATACGTTTTATGTATCAAAAAGGTTAAATATTGAACCCTAGAATACTAAAAATAATTATTTTAAAAAATAAAAAAAATTGCATGGTACATTTTTTCCCTTAACAGGTCTTAATAGGTCTTAACATGTACCCAATTTGCCAGCTCTAATAAAAGTGAAAATTTTAGCAGATATAGTTAAGGATAAAATTTGTCATGTTATAATTGTTTCTTGTGTGAATAAACCTTTTGTTGTGTACATATATATTCAGTAAAATATCAACCAAAAACAAGTACAAAAGGACCGATTTTGCAAAATGATATCACATGAGGACCATTTTCGCAAAAACATCGCGGGGACCAATTTCGCAAAATAAATTCGCAAGGGACTAGTTTTGCAACATAACCTCGCGAATCTTTGAAATTTTTCGCAAACGTTCCTCAAATTTGCTGATTTCATGGTCATTTTAGGGTTAAAAAAAATAAATAAAATAAAATAAAATAAAATAAAGTATTTTGTTAAAAATAGTTGTAAAAACACGTATTTTGTAAGTTTCTCAAAAATAATATGTACCCAAAAAATTCTGGCTCTTACTAAAGTTCAAAAGGAGCTAATAAACTATTGCATAGAATTAAAGCATACGGAGTATATATATAGCATGGTGGCATTAGTGGTTGTGAGTGGGGAAACCGATCCAAGATTTACAGGCAAGACATTCTTAGCTTTTTGTTTACAAACCAGATCCTTGCTTCTCCTTTTGTGTTACCGTCTTTCTTTAAAACAAAAATTCAGGTAGAGAACAAGTGATAGACACCTCATTGTGTTCTTTAATTGGTGTTCAGGTTTCATCTTGTGCACCCACGAAGAAGCAAGTTTTTTGGACCCCATTGATATATTTGTACTCTAGTCGATCATATTGTTTTCTTTGCTTTCAAATCCATTTTGTAACATCATCGTCGTCGTAAATAGTATATGTGTATAANCTCTAGTCGATCATATTGTTTTCTTTGCTTTCAAATCCATTTTGTAACATCATCGTCGTCGTAAATAGTATCTGTGTATACCTGACATGTTTCACGATTTTTGGTCCTTGCATATACACGAGTTTACAGACATCCCCACGTTACTTGGTTTATTTAGCGACTAGGAAGTGGGTGACATGTATAATGGCTGCTTTCACTAATTAAGCTAGCAATGGCATAATATACTAAACGACAATAAATATCAACATTGACTATTTCATGCAGAACACGACAAGTAACATTTACACTTTGGCCCGTTTAAATTTAAAATCGGCGTAAATAAGGTTTATCTTTTACTTTCTTTTTTTTTGAAATTTGTAAATCTATTATTGTTGTTGATTTTCTGATTTCTTCCAGCAATTTATTGTTTTATATTTTGCAATAGAATTCCTTTCCGTTCAAGAAAAGGGAGAAAAAAAACTAGCTAATTAAACAATTCTTGCATGTTATTATGAAAAACAATATTTACAACATAACTGATTGACAAACAATCAAATTAACAGAGAAAGAAAAAATAAATCTGAAAACAAATTACAAACATATGAAATAATGAGAACATTAAAAACTTGGTCTACCATATCATATCCATGTGTTACATTCCTAAAATTCACATCATCACATGACTCTCCATGTTTGCCCATTCCCATATTTCGTTTTCGGATTCTTCTTTCAAATCACGTGAGGTATAATCATGAAAGGTACATGCTGATATATATAGTTGCTGAAGCATTTAATCATATTTGTTTTAGAATGAACCGCGCCGATGAATAAAATTCTGAGTAAATATTCTTCGTTGAACGTTTTGGGCATCTTTTTTTGCGGTAATCTCATTTAAGCCCGACTTTTAGTTAACTTCTTGTGTTTACATTAGTCAAGATATAGACAAATATATACTTCATTATGATTCAAAATACTTTAGATAAAGACAATAACACGTAAAAGTAATACTATTCTCTATATTTATCCCAAAATGGTGCATTGTCAAAAGTAAGACAAATAGAAAATACGAGACAGTGGGACGTATGTCGGTGAAATGAAGAAAATAGGGCCAAAGCGACCAAATTGGAGAATTAATATTTGTACATATTTGGTGTAAGAGGGGACAAAGTGACACGATGGACCCATTTTTGTTTTGAAATCCATCTCACACTACATGCTAAACTGGTACCAACAACTAGACCTAACCATCGATATACAAATCAACCGTCTTTTCCACTTGCATTGGTCTATTGAACCTCGACTAAATGCTATTGTTGAGTAGAATCGCCATTTTTCGCTTGCAAGTTGTCTCGAAGCGTCAACTTCAAGATGTCGTTGACAATGCTTGTAGTGAGATTCTGATGATCAAAATACTTCGTCGTGCACTAAGTTAACGAGGCTTAGGAGTTGAATACCCTTTATGAAATGCACTAAAAGTTAAAGAATCTTACAGCATTCCACATGTTTTAGTCATTGACTGTGTAAGGAGTTCCATGTATATAGAGAAGAGATCCGGTAAGAAGAAAAACTAAAATGAGAAGAATAAGAAGAATTTCTAGCCACACATTTCAAATAAGGGAGATATTTTCAAGAGGAGATGCATCTATTTTAATATGTGCATCTGAAATGTGTGGTTGTGGTTTCTTCTTATCCTTCTCATTTTAATTTTTCTTCTTATTTGATCCTAACTCCATGTATATATCTAAACTCTAAAGGAAGTTTTCTACATACTTGATTAAATTCCGTTCGGCTTGAGTCCCTTGACCGTCATAAAAAAGAGGTGGAAACCTGCAGGCATAGAGATATAGTTAATTTAATTGGCACGAACACTCTATACTTGTGTAAATTCTCTTACGTAACAAGTCATACTATTTCACATGATCAATATTGCAACCTACGTAACACTGAGTTCGAAATTATAGAGGGTCGGGAGTGTAGTTTGTGTTGTAATCTGCAGGATCGGGTCTTTTGTTAGAAATTGAAATTTTAAGGTCGTTTTAACTCTTAGCTTCTTGCTAATCTAATATTAATATATTTACTTAACAAGGAGTTCGAGAAAGAACTATATAATGGTTGTTTCAATAAAGTAATTTCAACAAGTACCCAGCATATATATTGCTCCATACAAAGATGTTAAGCTCATGCAATTGATTTACAATACACTTTGCATGGTAAATTAATAAATATGCAACTTTTACTCGCCATAGATAATTTGAAAGTGCAAGGAGATTTGATCTCTCATTCTCTCTGTAAGACTTTAACTAGACCGTGCCAACTGGGCCTTATATAGGCTTTTAATCGGACTGGGATCAACATTGGGCCAAGCTTTGTATCATAGACTTAACCTATTAGTGGACTGAAGTACATGTGTATGGTTACTTAGGATTGGGGGCTGGCCTAATTGTCTTTTGATTAAATTTTGCTCGGGAACTTGAAAATTAATCAAGACAACAAAATGGGCGGGAAAACATGAGACAGCTTACCCTAAACTTTTTCTATAAAACCGTAAAAATACTGTTGTCTTCCTCCTAGAGAAAAGCAAAACTTAATAAGCTGATTTTTGGTTTATAAGGTCGGAAGTCGATTTGATAAGATTGTTGAAGAAAGTGACAGTGACGTGGAAGACGTATATGACGAAACTACTAACTTTATGGCTTCAAAAAATTCAAAAGGTGGAAGTGGTATTTGGAACAAGAGCTTGTATAAGCGTTAGAAGGAGGATTGAAGACTATGATCGTGCAGATTTAATAGAAGAGCAACTGGCATTCTGTGAGATGCTTTATATAAATCTTCGTGGTCAAATTTGACGTTAGTTTATGTTTGGTCTTAAGTCAAATGTATTATAGTGGGCAGTCGTATGTTTCTTTTTTTATAGGAATAGTAGTGTCTTATTATGTTAGTTTTATTGTCTATGTAACGGGTCGAGATACGGGATTCACCCGCATCCTATATGCTTAAACGTTATTTTGATTAATATATTCATTGGGTGTAAAAACCTTTTACCAAAAAAAACAAACAAACATTATGTTGATTTAGCCACCAATCAACTAATTTGGCGCATCCACGTAACTTTTTGTTTAAACAATGGAGATCATTTTTGTATTGGAAAATAGTTGATCAAAAATTTGCCGCTCCTACCTATAGGTAAGGCAAGTCATGACGTAAGAAAAAAATAATAAAACGTCACAAAAAGAGAAAGGCGTCAAGCATAATACAACTTTACCGCATAATACAACTCTACCTCTGTGAACAAAAAAAAGAAGTGGAAAACTAAAAAGAAGACGAAAAGCAAGAAGTTGATTTCAATATTTTATCAAGTTTGTACATCCGAAAAACTCTCGTTCTAACTGCACGGAAGTGTTACATGATAGGTTATGATTATTGCTTCCATAAACTATGTTATTACTATAAAATATAACTACACATGTAACCATACTTGTGTAATCACAAAAAGTATTTAATAATAATACTTTATTTGCTATCTTGTAATTGTTTTCATTTAACTCATATCAATGATTGATTATAAACATCAATAATTTTTATAATTGTTTTCGGTAAAGGGTTCTAACCCTGGTAAATTTATTACTTCAAAAAATGATTAAATACAAAAGATGAGTGAATCTCACATCTCAACCCGTCACATGTGTGAGAAAATTAATGCACAAATTGTGCTTCAAATAATACCTACCATAATAATGACAAACCAAACATATGAATAGCAACTATAAACGCCTATCTAATTTGACCACTAAGATTTATATCAAAAGTATTAGCAAATGCCAATTGGTCTTCGGTAAGGCCAAGAGTATCGAAATTAGTATCATCATATGGGTCCACTTCATAACTCTCTTTCCTTCATTAACCTTGGTAAGTTTAGATGCCATAAAGTTCGTAGTTTCATTATTCACCTCCTCCACTCCACCTTCCCTATCCTCCTTAGAAACCACATCATTAGCCATTTTAGATGCCACAACTGCCACGCGTGAGGTACTGGGCATATTTTCTGATTTCAAAATTTCCTCCTTTTCAATAGTAGGCTGATTACATGCACTAATACTAGGAACATCCGTATTTTTATCCTATCGCCCATTATGCTCCACGTGACTCGCCTCTTGTGCACTAAGGGTTCAAGTACCCATTTCTTCATCCACGTCCACCATGTTGCTTAACACTTCAAAAGAATTCAAAGTAGTTGGAACAAAAGTATCATTTGTAGCATTCATTACCTTTGTTTTCTTTTGTGTCGTACCAGTCTTCTTTAGTCTATAAACCAAAAGAGACTTTGAACCAATTTGGACTCCACGGACAGTTTGTCTTGTGGTCATGATGTTCTTCGTAGTAACCGGGACGGGTTTCTTTGGACATTCATCTGAAATGTGGCCAAAAGCCTTGAACCTAGAAAATCTTAGCGGTTTCCACTCATAATCAATATGGACAATGCGCAAAGCATACCCACCACCCTTAATTTTAGGAACTGCGATCACAAGAGAGTCTTTCAACTTCGCATCACAATGTAATTCAATCATAGCTCTTGCATAATTTGACCTACCCCATGACTTCGTGCACATAATTGAAGTATAAGAATCTAACATCAATGGGGTACCAAGTTTGGTTGAATATCAAGGAATTTAACCCACACCGGGACATTACACACATCCTCCTTAAGTAACTTAGCATTCGGAGACCACTTCTTCAAAATTAATGGCACATTACAAACTAATCATGGACCATTTTCGAGCATAGCATCCATTCCATCCTTAGAGCTAAACTTGAAGAAGGACAATCCTTTCGAATTCATTATTATTTTAACCAGCCAACCAGGTCGTATTTACTCCAAGTATTCTTAACATAATTTTCAACAACCAGATATGCCACTCGTTTGCCAAGAAAAACCCATAGACAGAATTACTAAATCGCTCACTAACTTCCAGAACCAATGTCAATGAAACCGCAATATCAGCCCCATTCCCAACTAGGGTGTTAAAGTACGAATGTTAGCAACTTTCTTACTTGGCTCACCATTTAGACACTTTGCATAGGAACCATGCCCCGTTCTATTCAGAGTATCGCTTGTACCATCAATAACAACATTGATTTATGATTTAGGGGTACCAAGAGTGTCTCCCAAGCATGGAAAAGAATCCATAACTTAACCATCTGCCTTCTTTACATGTAACCCATCATCTCCCACAAGCACAGCAAGAAATTGGCGTTCCATCTCCTGAATCTTTGTAGTAATAAAACTCAAGTCCTTGTTATTCCCATTATCAGTACTATCGTTACCTGTATTAGTCGAGACATTACTCGGATGCTTAGCCAAATCAGCACTTTTATCATTAAGATTCCTACTTGTAGCTTCCAAAGTGTTTGACACCGGATGTGTGACATCCTGGCCCAAGTTAATGTTCACGATAGAGGAACTACTCGCAACCTTGTTTACACAATTCTCGTCCTTTGTAGAATCATCAACCAACATACATTGTTTTTCCTTTACGCCCTTACCTCTCCCTATCCCTTACAGACTCAATAACCCTTTCTCCATAATCAATGCATATAGACCACACATAATTCAAGCCAAAACTATCAGCCAACAGGCCCCTAGAATATTCGTCACCAAAGCAAACGACCAACGTCAATAACCAGCAAGATAATACAGGTAGCACATGGTTTCCAGGTTCACGTCACCAACAAGAAAGATTAAAACCCTAGAAAAGGTTTTATATAGTACGACACCAAACAATCAGCAAGCAAGGAATAAATCACACCCAAACTGATGTTAAGTCGATTTAGGTTAATATAAATCGTCCTTCTTCACAAACAACGTGTAATCAAAGCACCAGAATGAATATATCAATTAAATCAGTATGTAAAACCCTAAAGATGATTGAAAAAAATTATTCGCTACTAGGGTTTCTTGGTCAGTTATATCTATATTAAATCCTATCATTATTAATCATTAAACTAATCAGACATCTCCATCAAATCATGTAATTCATCATTGCGCTCCATGGCTTATAAACCCTAGTTGTTAAACTAGGGTTTTCTTGTTTGAAGATTGGCGTACTTCTTGATTCTTTTTAGTTGTTTTACTATTTTTAAGGGTTTCAGATTGTTGTGATGTCGAATTTGGGGGAGAAGACTACCAGTATACCACAACTGTGGTTAATGTTGCTGAATCGAGTGTGAAGGGTGGTTCTAATGAGGAGCAGGTGGAGCCGGTTTTGCTTGTTCCTAACTTGGCCGATCAAGTTGGTGTTGATACTCAGGCGAAGGTTGTTCAACTTAATGTGGAACAATTGATTGCTAATGCGAATAAGAATTTTGAGGAAGCTATGGATAAAATTCAAAGTGAGATTGTTGCTAACGAAGTTAATGCAACAAATACTCCTCCTTCGAGCGTTCCTAATGATCCCAAGGTTGATACTGCTAGTGGTACTGGAGTGAAGTCAGTTACTTACGCGGGTGCTACTTCTAATGAACCTCAGAAAAACGCGTCTAATTTTCGGAGGTTGGAATGTAGCAAAAAGAAGGATGATGTTGACCTCTCAGTTCCAATGAAAATAGTGGAAGAGGTGAACACGAGGTTTGAGAACACTCTCTACGGATACTTCCTTGGTCAACGCCTTGCGTTTCCTGTTGTTGATTACTATGTACGCAATGCATGGGCAAAGTTTGGTGTGCAAAAGGTAATGATGAATGCAAAGGGGTTCTTCTTCTTTAAGTTCACTTCGAAGAAAGGTGTTGATGATGTGCTTGAAAACGGTCCTTGGTTGATCAGAAATGATTATTCCTTCAACCATGGAATTGAACCAAATCTACTTAAAGGAGGATTTGACTAACATTCCCGGTGTGGGTCAAGTTCCCATATGTTCCCCTTGCTATGTTTTTCTGATGATGCCTCAGTCTTCTAGCCACACTGATTCGCACGCCCCAAAAGGTAGATGCTTTTACAAAGCAAATGTGCAAGGATCGGGGGCCGCTAGTAGTTTGCTAGATGCATGATAGAAGTGAAGTCGGATGAGGTGTTCGTGATAGGCCTCACTGTTGAATACCATTACTTGATGTCGGCGTTCCGACTATTGAGAAGATTCGCGGTTGAGCTACGAATGGAAACCCACCTCGGTGTGATGAACTGTAGATCTTTGGTCATACTCTGCAGTGATTGCCTAAAGTCGTTGCACCTCCCAGCTTCAATCTACTAAGTCTGCTTTAATGATGTGTTTCATGACGTCAATAATAGAAAGAAAGTAAGCAAGGTGGCGTTCTTACAACTCAGGGTAATAAGAGGGTTTACTAAACCAGCTTTGTGGGCTAAGCAGTTTCAGTATCAACCGCAATAGAAGACTCCAACTGAACCCTAATTAAGGTGGATGGCACTAAGAAGAGGACCTTCTGGATGTGCCTAGTACGAGTGCACGGAGATTTCTACATACTAATCAGTTTGATGCCCTTAATTTGATGATGCGGGATTGCTTTTGTACTCCGTCTAATGGATAACAACAAAGGATGTGGATGCCTGGTAGTTCAATGGAAGCTTAATGCGATAAGTCTAGTAAAGACAGCTAGTACAATTGAAGTTGAAGTTAATAAGGATGAGTCTAATAAGACATGTAATACTATGGAAGTTAATGAGGAAGAGTTGAGTAAGGGTTCTACTCCTATTGTTGAAAAAATTGGAAAGCTTGAAAAGTTACTTATTGATGGTAGAGCAACTCTTGTGGATGATAATGGTCATCCTATCCCGTCGACCTCTGCCACTAAGAGGGGAAACCCATTTTCAAAGGTGGGAGAAATTGTGGTGTCTGATTCTGAAGACGAGGTTGCCAACCCATTTGATGAGTCTGCTAATCTTTTTGGAGGGGGCAAGAGTTTGAACAAGAGTATGATGACTATGATGATTATGCGAACCAGGTGTATGATCTTCCCGGTAATTTGGATGCTTTTAATGCTATGTATGGTACCAAGCTTCAAGGCCCTAGGAAGTAATTCATTTCATTGTTCTTGTTATCATTGAGTTGTGGTTTGATTTCTAGTTTTTAGAAATTAGGAAGTATCTTGTTATGTAAGCTTTTAGCCTATGTAACGGGCTGAGATGTGGGACTTCACCTATATCCATTGTACTTAAAAGTTTTTTGGTTAATATATTTACCAGGGTGCAGGATTACTCCCCTTTACCCAAAAAAAAAAGATGATTGAAAAAATAAATCCTAAAGATAACGATTAGAAACCCTAGCTATTAAACTTTAGCAAACTAACGAATCAAAACAAGATATAGGATTAAACACGAGTGCTAATCATAATCTATAGCAAGATCGATGCATGAGAAAGGTTAGAAGATCAGATTTGTAAAAGTCGATTGAAGGTTTGAGAGAAAATCGCCAATCGCCAAGGTGGAGAGGTTAAGTCTACGGAAAGTACTGGTTAAGTAATTAAGTTAGAAATAATATAAGTGGTGTACCTAGAGCTATATATAAGGTGGTTCCCAAATGTAGTCGAGTCATCGATAAAATTGATAGTTCAACGAACCTACCACTAAATGGGCTAGGTCGAGCTGGATAAAATATACACAAATCTATACTACATATAAAGGAAAAAGAGTCAAAAGTGAAAAGTGAAAAGTCAATAATGTTGAAATGTTGAAATGTTGAAATCTTATTAAAGGAAATTATGAATGTAATTAATATTATTATTAAAACACCCCATTACTTAAAAGTACAATGATTTATTCACATTGTACAACCAAATTAAATACAACCAATTAAAACACAAATCGGGTTGACCCGGGACGCTTCAAACCCGACGGGTTGAGCCGGTTTAATTTGACCCATTTTCGACCAAACCTAGAAATTTGACCCGATTTAAATCGACCTATTTTTCGACCGGAACGGTTCAACCGGTTGAACCACCCGGGTCGAACCGGGTTTCAAAACATTATCCATTACTTAAAAGTACAATAATTTATTCACATTGTACAGCCAATTAAAAACATATCTATCAAATTAAATACAATCAATTAAAACAAAAACCGGGTTGACCCGGGACACTTCAAACCCGGACGGGTTGAACCAGTTTAATTTGAACCGTTTTCGACCCAACCTAGCAAGTTGACCCGGTTTAAATCGATCCATTTTTTGCCTGGAACGGTTCAACCGGTTGAACCACCCGGGTTGAAACAGGTTTCAAAACATTATGTTAAATTTCCAAATCTTCAAACTTTTATTGTTTTTCGTTTATAACCTATAAACTTTTTTTATCAATAAACTATGTGTCGCTATAAAATCCCGTTGCTATGCACGGGTACTCGTCTAGTAATTGTAATAAGGAAAGTCAGAATTTTGTTGAAACTTTAAGTCCATAAAAGATGAGATGTTTTATATCTTTACTACATAAAAAACAAAAATGGTCAAACTTGAATTCTTGACTTGTTGAATTGTTAAAAAATGTTTAAGGAAAGTATTGAATGTTAATGCAATTAATGTAATATATGAAATGTTGAATTTTTCCAAAATGTTGAATAATATACAAAACCAATTTTAATGAAAAATATAATTTATTAATTTTTGGAAAAAATATACAAAACCAATTTTCGAGTCTAACCAGGTTTCGAAAATATAAAAACCGGTCGTATTTGACCCATTTTTTCGATAGGAATCGGTTCAACCGGTGGAACCGGCCGGGTCGAACCGGATTTCAAAACACTATTTAATCCCCAAATCCTCAAACTTTTATTATTTTTCGTTTATAAGCCATAAACTTTTTTTATCGCTACAACTATCTGCCGCTATAAAATTCCGTTGCTATGCACGGGTACTCGTCTAGTTTATATTAAATGGTCGAGATAGATTTCCAAGACTGTACCATATGGATAGTAGAAAAGAGGGTAGTGTAATGGACAAGGGTTATTGGGAAAATAATGGGTGGACTTGGGCGTGGGAGTGGAATAGGGTTATTAGGGGTAGGGTTTGTAAGGAATATGATGATTTAATCGAAGTATTGCGGAATGTTGTTGTTTCTAACAATTGTAGGGATAGATGGAGGTGGGCACTCGATGATGATGGCGAGTTCAAAGTCAAAACGCTTACGAGTTTGATTGATGAGAAGACTCTTCAAGTGGATAAGGGCTGTCACGACACGCTTTGGAACAAATTAGTGCCTAAGAAGGTCAACATTTTCGTGTGGAGAGCACGCAAAGGGAGACTTCCGGTCCGTGTGGAACTTGATAGAAGAGGCATCGACTTAGATTCGATTCTTTGTGCGTCTTGCAACGATAGTGTGGAGTCATGTGCTCATTGCTTAGTCACTTGTGATTTAGCAATGAGCGTGTGGTCCAAAGTATTCAATTGGTGGAAGGCGGGGAGTGCTAACATTTTTACTATTGATGATATTTTATCTCATAGTGGAAATGTTAATGTTCCTACCTTTCTATCGTCTATTTGGCAAGCGGTAACTTGGACTTCCGGTTACTTCATTTGGAAGGAGAGAAATGCTCGTGTGTTCGGCAATAAAGTATCAAGTGTTAATAAGATTGTACAAGATATTCAAATCAAAAGCTTTGAATGGATTGTTAGACGATCAAAGAAATATAAAGCAATAGATTGGCAACAATGGCTTCATGATCCTCGGAATATTCATCTGCATTAATCATTCGGTGTATTTTGATCAGTTACAGTACCTCGTGTCTGCTTTATACGTTCTGTGAGTTCAGCATAATATTCAGACATCAACAGTGGGCTTAGTCTACAAAGTGCAGCCCAGGTATTTTCATGGCATTATGTTTCGGTTTACGACAGTGATATAGTGACTTCTGTACCAGTTTAAATGTAATGGGTTGGTCGTGGGTCGCAGTGGGACATGAGGCATATTCATTGGTTAGTGGGTGTGTCCGACCTTTTGCGGATGTTTTTATGTCTTTGCTGTGCCCTTAATTGGTTCTGTGTAAGTGGGACTGACTCCTGGTCTTCATTTGAGTTGTGGGATATTGCATACTATCCTTGTTTTGCTGTCCTATATTCACTGCTGGGATCAGTACTTGAAATGATCATATAGTATTCTAATAAGAAAAATGGGAACATGTGGTGATGGCTGCATATGGTGACTTTCTTGCAGTCAAAGATAGGAATCTTGTGTTCATGCTCCAACTGTGGACAACATTATCTAGAGTTATACTCAAGAGGCATTGGGCTGGTCTTTAATATATTGCGAGCCAGTAATTTAGTTCTTGTTTTTTCCGAGTTAGCTACTTTGTAACGCTATGGTAGGACTTTTATCTTTGTTTTTCGTTTGTTTGTCAATTCTCTTTTGGGCCCTCTCTCTTTTAATTATCTTGATTATTAAGATGGGGCGCCTTGTATTGTAATTTAGTCTCGAAAGTTCTCAATGTTATGTTGCCTTTCTAAAAAAAAAGTTTATATTAAATGGGTAAGCAAACAAATCAATCAACAGTTAAATTATAAAGGTAATAATAACATATTTTCACGTGTAATAGAATATAAACCACATTGCAAAAGCATTTCATGGAACAATTTAACGTGAAAAAAAGAAATAATACATGATATCAAAAAAGTAAATATATTGTTCTCACAATAATTTAAAAAAAAAAAAAAAAAAAAAAAAAAAAAAAAAAAAAACACTTTCTTTACCACGGATAAAACTTCACTAAAAACAAAAAACTACTTGTAACAATTAGTCATCTTCTAACCAAAAAGACTACATACTCTTTTGTCTTTCTTTTTCATTGTAGATCCAAGGTGGTTCCCTATTACGTAGTAGTTTATAAGATAGGTCTCAAAATTACTCAATATATCGCTTCTAAATAAATTTGGTGTCCAAGGTGGTTCCCAGACACCACCTAGTTATACCGTGGGTCCGCATCTGAATAATATACAGGCAAGTAACCGAATTATGCATGCATTCATACAACTTCTTAATTTTAACATCATAAGATAACTAATCAAACACTTCCCGGACAATTCTTAGCTTATAAATGGATTTTCTGTTCTAAATTCAATAGGATTACAAACATGAAATAACGACGATAAACATGTTAATTACAAAAAAGCATGCGGGATATACAAGATTATATTTTGGCTCTTCTGTACCTAAAAGGTGATTTCGAACCTAAAATTCAACATGAATAACTGTAAATGTTTTCTCCGCTTATTTGAAATTTGTTTAGTGAACTCTATATAAGAAAATCTCGAGAGGAACCAAACATTTGATCTAAGACAATCACTAAGGCCATGGCGACGTTGCGATCAATTAGAGGCTGTACAACCAGATGAAAAACGTCTCCCCCAAGTGAAACTCCTGCTTTAGCTTCCTTGCGCCTGATCTCAGCAACACACCGTCGCTTGTCATCATAGATTACACAACATTTATGCGTGTATGATTGTTTAATCTCATAAATGACATTTTTATAATTCCAAACATTGTTAAACTTTAACGGCGATCCTGCTAGGCTCACATAGGCCAGTGACTTGGTATTCATCAGACAGTTCACATGCTTCTTTACAATTAACCTTGGTTGTGCCAATGTTTCTCCTTCATACATGAGCCAGGTGTCTGATAGGCTTAACTTCTGTTAATAACGATAATCACCTTATTAATAAATATGCACTATAATTCAAGACATGATTAGTACATATAAACATTATGAAATATACCTTGCGCTGGATGGTAAAGAGCGCGTGGCCAAAGGCATTCATGAGAACAATCTCACCATTTCCTCCCGCGACATAGTTGTCTACTCGAAATACAAGATCACCTTTAGAATCATACACTGTGTATCCATCGCAATTGAACACGAGAGACTTCTTCCAAACTGTAAAGACAACTGGATTTTTATCAGTGGATGAGGGTCCATCAATTGGAATAATGGTCTTTGGGTACACTTTTGTCATGACGAACTAAAACAAACTTTATATAAACGTAAATGCGGAAACCAAAATACTTTAAGAATTGATGATTTAGGTATGAGAAAATAGAGAAGAGTCTTTGCATTCTTATATACTAAGCACTCAGANTATTGTCAATTCAAATAACGTAGAGTTATTAGCTTTTCATAAAAGAAAATGAAAATGATTAGAATATCAAAAAGTTAAATCTTTTATATAATAAAAGAATTACATCATTTCGGAGTTTTTTTAAGAGAACAATCTTATGTGAAAAAAAATTGAACCAATCAGGATGCTTGAAACTGACACGTGGGCAAAATTGTGCGATTTGATTGGCTATTAAAAAGTTCAATTTGGTCAAAATTGACAAAATTCGTGTAGAATGAAAAAACCCGCCAAAAACTATATGTGTCAAAAATGTGATAAAACAAACTTCTAAAAAGCGGGACTAATTTTGTAAAACTTGAAGGGCCAAAGGTAGCATGATATCTAACTTTCAATACATACCATTACCAATTACCAAGCGAAAAAAAAAAACCCAAATATTTCACCCACCTTCACACACCTCCCCCTGGCACCACGCCATCACCACCACGATTGATCCGCCATAAAAGATATCCGGCCCTTCATTTTAAAGATATCAAATCGTTAATCACAATGCTTTTTCTTTTTAGGTGTAATCAAAGGTATGCTTTTGGGTTAAAAATTTAATTAATAGATTCAGGGTTTTAGTTTTTTTGGGGTAATTGACTTATGGGTTTATGTTATTGTTTTCTGGTTGTGGGCCGACTCCAACCTTAACAACCTCTGATTTAGGGTTTTAGCTTTTTTGGCGTAATTGAGTTGTAGGCTTTTGATGACACCAATAATATGATGCAAACCAAGTATTTGATGAAATGCATAAATTAATTAATGATTCATTTTCTTTTCATTCTTGGTTACATGAGTTATTATCATGAAACACCTAATTCGTTAGCGTGAATTGTTCGTTTTTTAGCTATTTTAGTCTTCTTTATTTTGATTTTATGTGTGGATTAGTTTTTTATGGTAGTGTCGGGTATTATTGAACAGGTTAGTTAATGTGGGGTTAAACATTTAATATGTTTGAAGGGAGTAAGTACTAAGTTGCATTGTCTGATAGCGGCTGATGGGAAGAATAAGGGGGTTGTCACTACGGTTAATGCAGCGCCGTTTGTGCAGCAAGCGACAGCGTAAATGATGGTGAATTTTGCTTGGTACCATTTCATTTTTGTTCGTTGGTTCATGTTATTGAAAGATATCAGGTTCAAATTCTATATTTTCACTCAACCACTATTTACTAATTGTTACCAATATATTTAGTTATGTTTATTTAGCTTTAAGATATATGCAATGCCAATATTTGACACTGATTGCACTAGGCTAAGACACTCTTACTGGATCATCATATTTTGTTCCACACATTTTTTACTCTCACAACTTCCAAATTCTAATTTTCTATCTGGTGTGTCAATGGCTGCTGCTGTTATTTCACTATGTTAAGTGAAAATTGTTATAGCTAAGAATTTTATTATTTGTGTGAACAGATCTGATTTTCTGTTTTGATGTGGCAGCTATTCAACGATAGCTTGGGCCGGTTGCCTAAGCAAAGGAAAACATCCGGACGTAAGCTATGCTTACAAGAAAACAAGTGGGGCTGACAAAGGTGGAGTAGTTGAAAAGAAAAAGGGGCAGACCATGTGTAGTTTGCCTCGACCGGAAATTATATTCAAGAAAAAAAAAAGAAAATCAGATTATTAGTTACTTAAAGCTTGCGAGGATGATTCACGAGCTCAACCTTATGTCAAACTTTATTATAGTAAGTTCCATCTTTCGTTTACTGATTTACTACGGAGTATAATTTATATGAGGCCTTTAGTAAGTAGGATTCTTTTTGTCATTCAGTCTATATCATTTGCTCTGTGATTTGTTAGTTTGGGACCAAAAGCTCATCTTTTAATCGTTCTTTTAAATAGTTGAGTCAAAAGTATCATTGATTTATTTGTTCACCAATTGCATTTTTATGCAGAGCATTATGTGATAAAAATGGTAAGATATGGTATGGACATCAAACTGAGTCTCCAGTGTTGTATAAAGGTTCATCTTTATGTGCTTTATATGCATTGGTCACTATAATTTTAAAGCTATTTCATACCTTTGTTGATTCAGACCATTTGTGCTCCATGTCATCAAATGTACTGTCTTTAGTTTTTGAAAATAGAGAGAACATCAGTTTATCCAATATATGATGTTTTAGAAGATGCAATCCTGAAATTTAATTTATTTTTTTCCTCTCAAGGCCCACACTACTCTATATTATGTTTTTGCTCACGATTGACAATTATAGTTGTATAGGAAGTGAAAGATTTTAATATATTTAATTTATGTTTGTGCAAATACAACGAAAACTTAGGCCCAAGTGGTCGAATAACTATTTTTTATTTTTTACCAAAAACCTGTGACGCATGCAAGATGGGGGATGGTTGTTTTTTAAATTAGTGAGGATACTCCCGTTGGAACTGATTCTGAAACCATTGATCTTAAGGTATATATGTACAAGGTTGGTATGAACTTTTTAAAAAGACTTTGTAGGTAAAATTTCATACGTACTTCAGGTGCACCATGCCTAACATCCTAAATTCAAAATTGGTTTATTTAATTTCATAGGTGGCTATGCTGATTGCCAAAGAAGTTTCAGCGGCTTAACATGTGTACTGTTTTTTAATTGACGTACGGTGCTCAAGCCTCTTCAGGTGGTGATAGTAGTTGGTGTGGGCACACATGGGAAGAAGCTACTAATCTGGAGAGGAATGTGTTATTTAGAAGGATTATAGTGGCTTTAAGAATCGGTTGGTACGACAGAGATGGTGTTTAGATAGAGAGAGTTTTTGGATCGCTTATTAAAATTCATTATGAGTACTGTGTAAAATAGAGATAGTGTTTGTATAGAGAAATATTGATTACTATTGCGTGTTTGTGAAAGATCATTCTCTAAGTGTGATTTTGATGTTGAAGGATCAATTAGCAATTTATGTTTATCCAAAAGGTTTTTCAAACATGTACGATACCAGGTGTTTGCTTGCTCGAATAAAGATTCATCTCAACTCATTGATAAAATATGCCAATGGAACACATTGTCACTTGAGCAATTATGTGGTGAAGGTGCATATCTTGATTCTTCTATGTTTATTGTTAATATGTGGATTTATATTTCTTTTAAAGGCCACTGTTACTGATTATATGATTCCCATTATTAAGTTATAAATGTTCAGATAAATATACATATAAACAAGGCTCACACAAGGACTCATTAATATTTTTTTTTTTTGAACTTAGACAAGGACTCATTCAGAGATCATGTAATAGCATCTATTTACTTCTTTTAGCTTAATTGTATAGGTTTTTACTCATTCTCCTCTCTCTTATACAGAGTAGTAATTTTTGTGAATGACATCTAATATTTACTTTTCTTGAAAATGACATCTAATATTTAGTTTTGTTTTGTCAAAAAGGCCAGGAGTTTTATTTTTGTGAATTGAAAACAATGTAATCACTTGACAATTGATATTAGTTGAGTTAGCCTGTGTCGTCTATAAACCTAACAACTACCCTCAATGCTAAAACAAAAGAAAATGTATTAACAAAGAGTAACAAGGTATGTTAGACCAACCAAAAACAAAAACAAAAAAACAACAAAAACCAAAAAAAAAAAAAAAAAAAACGCGTTACATTCATGTTATAAAACTACATTCAAATCATATAATTAATTATTCCAATCTTCTATTCCTTCAGATGGCGTGCACAAGAGAGATGCCAAGATACATGGTTANAAAAAAAAAAAAAAAAAAAAAAAAAAAAAAAAAAAAAAAAACGCGTTACATTCATGTTATAAAACTACATTCAAATCATATAATTAATTATTCCAATCTTCTATTCCTTCAGATGGCGTGCACAAGAGAGATGCCAAGATACATGGTTATCATACAAAGGATATCATAACAATCGAAGATTCAGAAGACGAGAAGGTGTAAAAAAAATAATAATAAAATAAAAATAAATAAAGTAACATAATTCACATACTATATTCATAGAATTAATCAAAATAATTTGATGTACTGATTTTTAAACAGATTTCTGAAGATGACAATCACCCTTTCAGGAACGAAAAGGCCACATCAAACAACACATGCGGAAAAAAAAACAAACAGCCATATCAAACAATTTGACAAAGATGATGACATTGGTTCATCAAAAAACTTTGATCTAGATGATGAAAGTGATGAACATTCGGCTTCAAAAGTTTTTCCTACCAAAAAAAGACAGTTCAAATATTGTAGATGATGCAGATTTGAAGCCAAAGACCAAACAACCAAAAACAGTTGCTGATATACCCCAAAGTAAAACGGAAAATGAATGGCTAAATGATTGAGAATTCGAAGATTGCAACTTTGAAGAATATTATGAAGATAATGATTGTTACTGCCCCGTGTGTCAAGAGACATGTCAATGCATTCCTGAGGAATGTACTTGCTCAAGACATTAATTTAGAATTTTTAAAATCAATTGTTACATGTTATTTTCTACAAACTATTATAAATTATGCTTTCATATAACAAATGGTAAACACTTATTATTACACGTTATCAAAAAAAAATAATAATAAAAAATAAAAAAAAAATCAACAAAAATTATAATAAACAACCCTTTTTAACATAACCCCGTGCGTGCACGGGTATTATAACTAGTTTTATAGTACGTGAGTTACACGTTAATTGAAAGAAATTCACAAATGTTCTTCTTAATTACATAACACGTGTCTTTTTTTCTTTTCTTTTTTTTCTTTTTTTTGAAGGCAATATAATTGTATAAAACCAAAAACTTCGAAGTACAAAAACAAACGAAAAAAAGAAACGCACAACCGAAACCTACAATCCGCCTAAGCCTAAAACAAAAGCTATACAAAAAATCAATTTCTAACAACACTAACAATAGCAGACTATACCAATGGAATGTCCATAAACCAAAACACACCCAAAAAAGCCTACTGACATTACCAACATGACTCACAACGAAACAAAGGCTAAGCTGTAAAGCCTTTTAAACCTTGCAAGCACGAGCTAGATCCGAGCACCAATCCATCCACGATGTAATTGCACCTTTTACTCTTTTTGAAGCCCAATTAAATGAAACAATTTGCAGTTCATCACATAGCGTACTAAGATTGGAGACTTTATTTTCAAACACCCTTTTGTTTCTAGCACCCCACACAAGATAGAGCATTGACCAACATACCGCTTGCCAAATACTCTGTTGCTTTTTGTTAAAACTACTTTTACCCTTGTGATCAAGTATGTCGTCAAGCGAAACTATATCACAATTTCCCATATTCCACCATTTAAATACATTTTCCCAACTCTTCATGACACGGGAGCAATGGATAAAGCAATGTTTCAATATCGT
Organism: Artemisia annua; assembly: GCA_014162995.1. Classification (NCBI taxonomy): domain Eukaryota; kingdom Viridiplantae; phylum Streptophyta; class Magnoliopsida; order Asterales; family Asteraceae; genus Artemisia; species Artemisia annua. Next base: position 180,182 of record LBNU01028678.1, on the reverse strand, counting down.
TACCACAGTTTTCCAAAAGATGAGCAAAAATTTATACCCGTTTTTTGGAATCCCACCAAGCTTCACTATATCTACCCATTTACTCCCACCGCTTCTACTGGACCTACCATTTTCAATTAAACCTCCATTTTCACCATAAATACTTTTGATAATCGTCACCCAAGGCCTATTAATCTCCACCACCATTTAGCTAGTAAGGCCCAGTTTATCGCTTTTAAGCTACCTATGTTTAAACCACCTAATTTTACTTTTTGTAGAGCTTTGTCCCACTTCACCCAAGCGATCTTCCGAACTTCATCAGTACCACCCCAAAAGAATCTTTATCTCAAACTTTCTAGTTTCTTAATCACCTCCATCGGAGCCCGAAAGAGAGAAAAAAAGTAGAGAGAAATACTACCAAGTACCAACTTGACCAACGTTAGTTTCCCACCAAATATGCGCGTTTAGTAATGGAAAAAATTTCCTAGTTTTCATTTTTCAGTTTTCTGGAGAATGGGGGAGCTATTCTTTCTCTAGAGAACACTTGAAAACGTGTTTAGATGGAGTTTTCTAAAGTGGAAAACCTATGGAGAACTCATAAAGGGAGTTTTCCAAAACTTAGTTATAAACTTGGAAAACAGCTTTTTCATTTTTCCAAGAAAACTTTTGGAAAAAACTAAATTTGAACGCGTTTTCTATTTTCTTAGGTTTTCTTGGAAAAATTTTCTGGAAAACCTCCTTACTAAACGCGCCATCTTTCTAGAGACTAGGTCTTTTTTTAAACTTGTGAATAATCCCATTCCAGCTTGAAATTCTTCTCATATTAGTCCCAATCGGGATACCAAGATAAGTAACATGGTATCAAAAGTAAATAGTTAATTTCTACACCATGATTACCAAAAAAAAAAAATAAATAAAAAATAAATCACTGGAAAGCAACAAAATAAAAACGATCACGATTTCATCAAATTTTCTTTACAAGACTTTCATTCATTACGGCAACTAAAATACTAACAACATATATTTTTAATGTTATTTTATAAACTTATATCAATTATTCCCTTTACTTGTGACAAATTGCCTGAAACACCACAACTTGAAATCATTTAAGAAATGGAAATTGTGAACTTCAATTGCAACAATATTGCTGATCTACAGACTTTAGAAACAAGATCAACAATGATTGTTATTTGATTATGAGAGGGAAAGGATTACAGAGAGTGTTTGTTTACAAAATCAGGATGAAAAAATGAAAATGATTACAATACAAGTATATAAAGGATAGTTGGGTTGTTTGTTCATAACAGAATTTGGCGCCAAATTCTGTTATTTGACTTTTTACTTTGACTTTCTATTAGTTGACTTTTCTCTAAATTGAGCTGTATCAACTCCATCTTCCTTGAAAAACTGCTTGCCCTCAAGTAGTATCATCAAAACCTGGAAACCTTGTAATCAAATCTCCATAAATCTCCCAAGTAGCTTCCTCCTTAGGCTTATTAGACCACTGCACAAGCACATACATCACTGGTTTGTTGTTGAGCTTTCCAAGTCTTCTTTCCAATATTGTCATAGGCTTATACTCCAGCAACCCATCTTCCTTTAGTTGTGGTAATTCACCCATTTGATGATCTCTTCCATGGCATTTCTTTAACTGTGAAATGTGAAAAACTGGGTGTATTTGACTATGATCAGGAAGCTTAAGCTTGTAGGCCACTGCACCAATTCTTTCCTCCACCATGAATGGTCCATAGTACTTTGCAGACAACTTGTGTTGTTGACCTTGCCTCACAGTAACCTGCCCATGAGGTTGTAGTTTCAAGTAAACCCATGATCCAACCTCAAATTCCCTATCTGTTCTATGCTTGTTGGCCTGATTCTGCATTCTATCTTGAGATCTCTTCAAATGAAATTTCAACACTTGAATCACTTCTTCCCTGGTTTGCAGAGTTCTATCCACACTTTCCACTTTGCTTTCACCAGGTATATAGGGAATATGAATAGGGGTGTTTGACAGTATACCACTTCATATGGTGTTGTTTGAATTGAGTTGTGAAAGTTGGTATTGTACCAAAATTCAGCTAATGGTAACCATTTAACCCACTCTTTAGGTCTTTCACCACACATGCACCTGAGATAACAACCAAGACATCTGTTTACCACCTTAGTTTGACCATCAGTCTGAGGATGGTAAGCAGTGAACATTTTAAGCTTAACCTTCAACTCAGTAAACATTGACTTCCAAAAGTTGCTAAGGAAGATCTTGTCTCTGTCACTAACAATAGCTTCTGGTAGTCCATGTAGTCTATACACACCATCTAAGAAAACTTGAGCTACCTGACTTGCATTGAAAGGATGTGATAGAGCCATAAAGTGGGCATACTTGCTCAATCTATCCACCACCACCATAATGACTGACTTACCATGAGATAATGGAAGCTTTTCAATAAAATCCATGGATACTTCAGTCCAAATCTTCTCAGGAATGGGTAGTGGTTGAATTAATCCAGGGTAAGCACTCAAATCTGGTTTTTGTCTTTAGCACACATCACATTCTCTTACCCATTGTTTCACCATTTTTCTAAGACCCTTCCAATAGAACACTGCACTTAATTTCTTTGTTGTCACATGTACCCCAGAATGTCCACCTATTGCATCACCATGGAAGTGACCAATCAATTGTTTCCTCAAATCTATGTCAGCTCCAACTACAGCTTTGCCTTTTCTCTTCAATATTCCATCCTCCCACACATACTTGTTACCTTTATAGGACTTGTTGATCAAAGACTGAATCAACTGTTGAACATCAATGTCATTTTGCCAACTCAACTTTACCTTATCCCAAACATCAGTTGCAACACTAGAAACTGCCATTTGCAACAAAGTACCACCATGATTAGTTCTGGATAGAGCATCTGCAACCACATTCTCACAACCCTTCTTGTAAACTATCTCATAATCAAAGCCTAATAGTTTTGGGAGCCACTTCATTTGAAAAGGGGTTGTTAACTTTTGATCCAAGAGAAACTTTAGGCTAAAGTGATCTGTTCTTATTTTGAAATGCCTATCCAAAAGGTATCCTTTCCACTTGTCCAAAGCTGCTACCACTGCCAAGAACTCTTTTTCATATGTGGATAAGGCTTGATGTTTAACAGATAAAGTTTTGCTCAAATAAGCCAAAGGATGATTATTCTGACACAACACAGCACCAATACCATTACCAGAAGCATCAGTTTCAATGACAAATACCTGAGAAAAGTCAGGTAATCCAAGCACTGGTGCCTCAATCATAGCCTGCTTAAGTTGCTTGAAAGCTTCTTCTGCCTCAGTGGACCATTTGAAAGCATTTTTTCTAAGTAAAGCAGTCAAAGGTTGACTTATAACAGCATACCTTTTGATAAATCTTCTATAGTATCCAGTCAAACCCAAAAAACCTCTGAGTTGTTTGATATTCTTAGGACTTGGCCATTTCTGCATTGCATCAATCTTGGTGGGTGTTAGGACCTAAGTTTATCAACGTTTATCAAGTCTCGGTTATTTCAGAACATGTAATAGGTTGCTAGCTTACTTGTGTTATTTATGTTATAAGTGTAAGTCCACTAAGCGTCCAATGGGCCTTAGAAGCCCACGAAATAGAAAGAGTGGGAGGAAGGGAGTGTTGCCCTATTCCTCACCTATAAATAGGAGCTTATGTAATCTCTTACACTTGTTGGTTATTTCAATATCATAAAGAAACTCTTGCATTTTTATTCTTCTCATTTGATCTAATCAACCAAACTCTATTTCTCATCTTATTTCTTTCAAATCAATACTTGTGTTTACAATATGGTGACCTAACAAGTGGTATCAATCGCTAGAAGAAGGTGTAGTTATTTGTTTTTGTACCTAACGAACCAAAAACTTGTTTTTACTCGTTAATTTTTGCAAAAGATTGCAACTTTCTTGTTTCTTTCGTGTTTCTATCACATCTTTGTCCTCAAACTTGTGTTACAAACTCAAAACAACCAACAAAGTTTCAAATTTTTTCAAAAATTTAAGATTCGTACAACTTGTACTATTTTTCGAAATTTTTGAAATTTTTGAAAAGTGGTTCAAGTTTGCAACTTTCTTTAAGATTTCATCATTTTAAAGTTAGTTGTACAAGAATCTTGGATTAAAAACGTGATCTTGGATTGCTTTTTACAAAAACAAAATCTGCCAAACTTTGCCTAGTTTTCGAGAACCTTAAACCCATTTCTTTCGAGATCTTTGTTCATTGCTCCTAAGGTGTTTCCGTTGCTTAATCAGTGCTTTTCTCTCTTGTATAAGAAAGAAAACACTTCGACTCGTTGGATATTATTGAGCTTGTATAATCTCGATAATTTTGGAACATCTTTTCGAAAAACTGAAAACTTTCGAGATCTTTTTCAATTTTTTCGAAATCTTTACTGTTTTTGAGAACTTTGGAAATTTCGAAATCTTTTCTAATTTTTTCGAAAACTTTGCTTTTTTCCACAAACTTAGAGATTTCGAAATTTTCTTTAAAATTTCTCTAGAGATTTCGAAATTTTCTTTAAAATTTCTCGAAAACTTGCAACTTTCGAGATCTTTGATAATTTTCGAGATCTTTGGTAATTTTCGAGATCTTTGGACTTAGACTGTTTTTCGAGATATTCTTCAACAAAGTTTCGAGAACACACTTGGAAAAGTTTTCGAGAATTGGCATAACACTTATACCTTCTACAAGATCCATTAACACACAAGTCTTTCATCATGTCTCAACCACCGTACTACAACTTTCATCATCAGCAACCATATCATCAAACACAATTGTTTCGTCAACAACAACAACAATATCAACAACAACAACCTCAACAATCATATCCATATCATCAAATGGTCTCTTAACAACATGTCATGATGCATCAACATCAACAACTGCCTCAACCTCCACCATTTCCAATGCAACAAATCACTCAACCGTCGAAACAAACTCATTGGTTTGACCAAATGTGTGAAGTAATCACTACTCAACAATCAAGACATGAAGCAGGTTCACTTGACACACCACCCATGCTCACACCCGGTAATTATGCTCAGTGGTCAAGTCGATTCCTAAGATTTCTTGAACTCAAGAAACCACATGGCAAATACATGAGACAAGTTATCAATGAAGGCCCATTTGTAACACCGACTACCCATGTCCCTGGTGATCCTAATGCTAATCCACCCGTACCGGAATCATACAGACCCTATACTGATGCTCAACTTACTGCTGAACAACTACTTCACAAAGAAGCTGATGAATATGCCATGATCTACATTCTTCAAGGCATACCTAATCCAATCTTTCGCAGTGTTGATGCTCAGAAAACTGCTAAGGCAATGTGGGAACATGTTCATCTCCTAATGGAAGGAACTCAGTTGAATCAGGAGGACATGGAGTCAAAACTTTACATGGAATACACACATTTCATGATTGAGCCAATGGAATCACTTGAGTCATACTATCACCGCTTCACTAACATCATTAATGACCTCGATAGACACAACATCATCTTACCAAAGATTGCTGTCAACACGAAGTTCTTAGGATGTCTTGGTCCTGATTGGCAGAAGTATGTGACATTTGTTCGACAAGCACGAAACCTTCATGAAACACCATATGGTTTGTTGTATGACTATCTGAAACATCATCAACATGAAGTTGACAATGATCGCGCTCTCAGAGGAAACTACTCACAGCCCCCACCTACAAACTCTTTGGCGCTTGTTGCTCAATCACATGTTCCGGCTCCACCATTACAACACAATGTTTATCATCCAGAACAGGCTTATCACAACAACCCATCTCCGTATTCATCTTATGATTCTTCATCGCACCCTCCTGCAAATCAATTTGCATCATATGACAACAATGACACCTTGTCTACACCACTCACTGCTAATGATGACGATGATGATGAGGACTTCAACAGTCTCAACCAAGGAATTGCACTCATTGCTCGGGCTTTCAGCAAATTCTCAAACAAGTCCAACAATCGTCTTCGTTCATCTTCAAATACAAGGAATCAAGCTGTCATTCACGATGGTCGCGTTGAGATTCAGAATCGCAACAGTAGCAGATTTGGATCGGGTGGTAATATGGGTAACTCTAATTCTGGACAACGGTTTAACAACAATGGAGGATTCAGGAACAATGGTGGTGTCCCTCAGAGAAAGGCAGAGATTGTTGACACAGGGAATACTGAATCGGGGAATACGGTCATCAGATGCTATAACTGCAATGGAATAGGTCACTTGGCAACTGCATGTCCATCACCAAGAACTCAAGGAAGTAAGTATCACAAACAGGCATTACTCCTTGCTCTCAAAGATGAAGCCCGCAGCAACACGAATGCAAATGACAACAGCTTCATGGCTAATGCACATTCCGATGATGACATGGAAGATTTGGAAGCTGCTGTTATGCTGATGGCCAACATGCATGAACTCCACATAAGTGACTCAGGCCCAGTTTATGACACCGATGGTCTTTCTCAGGTAACTGATCTTAACTCATGCCTCATACATGAAATTGCCTCCCCATCTGCATCTGCATCTTACAAGGAACAAGAAGTTCAAAATGATTCATTGTTATCTACACACACGAATACTCAAATGGACACAAAAGTTATATTTGATGATTTTCAAATTAACCCGGTTGTCACATTTGATGATTCGGATAATGAAACTGTCAATGATAACAATGCTCACGTTGAACATTTTGATCCTTCGTCTGGTCCAGATTCAGAAATTCAGTCCCTTCTTATGACTAGTCAATCTCAAAACATTAAATGTCAAGAGCTTAATGCTAGATTGAAAGAGAGAAATGCATTATTAACTAGGGATATTGAGTGCTATAAATTTCAACTGTCAAACGCGGAAAAACTGATTCAACGGGAAAAAGGCTTTGAAGCTGCTTTTCAAAAATCTTCTCTTCACGAAAAAGAGTTAGAACATCAAATTGCTAAAATTATGGAGTCTAAAAATAACTTAGCTTCTGAACTGGAAAAACAAGCGTTTGAACACAAAAAACAAATTGCACAACTTGATGCAGTCATTTTACAAACTAAAACGGAGTTGTCAAATTGTCAAGCTGAGTTCACGGAACATAAACGCAAAACCAGAGAAAAAGTTAAGTCATACGTAGATGAGATTGTTGAATTGGAACATAAGCTTAAAGAATTTCAAAATGTTGTATATAAAACTGGTAATTCAGTGACTACTATTCAAAAGCTTTCAGTAAACCGAACAAACAATGGTCACGGCTTTGCAATTGGAAGTGAATCACCATGTTTTTTACGTGTAGCACTCAATGAGATTCCAAAGTTATATAGTGCAGATCATCTCTTTGACGATACTGTTGTTCGTACTGTTGTATATGATTGTGAAGAGGAATATGAAATTGAAGAAGAGAGTCGATCAAAAATGGAAAACGTTAAATACAATAAGCCTTTTGATTACTCTAAAATGCCTTCAATAACTGATATTTTTACCTCGCAAAAAGAAAAATCTGAACAACCATGGTACATTATCAAACCTCAAGAAGTTACTTCTTATGTAGCTCCTGTTAAACCAGTGGTGCAAATAAGCGGTCCTTTACCAAACGATAATAAACTTCAACCTCTTCCTACTCGTTGTCGTGTACTTCGGTATTTTGACACGTTCAAGGAAGATATTGAACGATTAGATGAAGCCATAGAACGCAACTCTCAAATAACGGTTTTCACCATTACTACTCCTCATGAGAGAGAAAAAAGAGAAGTGTTTCAAAAACAGTTTTTACATATTGCTCGACATTTGCGTCTATGTGCTAACCACTGGGAACAGGATCTTCAAAAAGAGGTCTCATCTATGATGAATGTGTTTCAAGAAACTGAACAAGCAATTTTAAACCAAAAACGTCGAAATCAATTTTTACAAAAAGAAGCTGATCGACTCTTGGAACATGTTCTTAGTGCTGATATAATTGCTGTGATTATGAATTCTCTTTATGAATCTGGTACTTCTATGCTTGTTGATGATCACTGTGATGATATTGAGTTGTTGTCTAAACAAATTGAGACATTAAAAGATGAAAATATGAATCTCCGACAACACAACGATGATGTGCAAAACAAACTTTCTAATGAGATTTTTCAACTCAACAAAAAGCTTGAATGGTGTCAAAACCAAAGTCTTGATTTCGAACTAAAAATGCAAAGTCTTAACACTTCCACATCCTTTCAAAAAGAAAATGAGGAATTAAAAAGTCAAATTTCAAAATATGACAAGGAAATTGCAGAATTGCAAGAAGTTACAGACTATTGGCAAAAGAGTCGAGATAACTATCTCTATTCAAACAGAAAGCTCGAAAGTGAAATTCAAGATAAAAAGCACATTATCATTGAGTTGAACGAGAAAATACGTGAACTTGAAAAAGGAAAATCTGTCAACACTAAAGTAGTTGCACCAGGAATGTATTCATTAGACATAACCAATGTAGAACAACACACTCATAAGTCTAATATGGATCCTTCCACTTCTACAGGAATAGTTGCCACTCCTAGCGTTCGCAGATCCAAGTGTAAATTTAAGCAACTTTGTCTCAAAGTTCATTGGTACTGTCAGATTCGGGAATGATCATTTTGCTGCAATTATGGGGTATGGGGACTATGTCAGTGGGAATATCGAAATTAGTCGTGTTTATTATGTTGAAGGCCTCGGTCACAATCTATTTTCAGTCGGTCAATTTTGTGATGGTGATCTGGAAGTTGCATTCAGGGAGAAAACATGCTTTGTTCGTGATCTACAAGGAAATGATCTCATGTCCGGCACACGTGGAAACAGTCTTTATACAATTTCAATGTCCGACATGACCGCTTCCTCTACCATTTGTCTACTTTCAAAGGCTGAATCGACAAAATCCTGGTTATGGCACCAACGCATGTCTCATCTCAACTTCAAAACTATGACTGATCTTGCTCGCCATAAACTAGTTGACGGTCTCCCAAGGTTCAGATATGCAAAAGATCACTTATGTCCCGCTTGTGAACAAGGAAAGAGCAAACGTGCACATCTTAGTTCTAAACCAAAACCAAGTACCGATCATGTTCTTCAACTTCTTCATATGGATTTATGTGGCCCAATGCAAGTACAAACGATCAATGGGAAACGATACATTCTAGTGATAGTCGATGACTTCTCCAAATGGACTTGGGTATACTTTCTTCGTAGCAAAGATCAAGCTCCATCTATGATAATCACCTTTCTCATGAAAATTCAGGTTCAACTTCGCAACACAGTTAGAATCGTAAGAACAGACAATGGAACTGAATTCAAGAATCAAACTCTTCGTGACTACTTTGAGAAAGTTGGAATTGAACATCAAACATCAATTGCTCGGACTCCCGAACAAAATGGAGTGGTCGAAAGACGCAACAGAACGTTAGTGGAAGCCGCACGAACGATGCTCATTAATGCTCAATTACCAGATTATCTTTGGGCAGAAGCCGTCTCTACCGCATGTTACACCCAAAATCGTTGTATGATCAATAAACGTCACAAAGTCACACCGTATGAAATTGTTCACAAACGAAAGCCTAACATACAACACTTTCATGTATTTGGTTCTTTATGCTACCCAAATAATGATCGTGATGATCTTGGTAAACTTAAAGCAAAGGCTGACGTCGGTATCTTCATTGGATATTGTAAAAACTCAAAAGGATTTCGAATCTACAACCGTCGTACTAGAGAGATTCAGGAGACTATTCATGCTAATTTCGATGAGCTCACAGATATGGCTTCTGAGCAAAACAGCTTAGGACCCGCAACCAACCATCTTAACTTTCCAGATTCTTCAACTGAACCGTTGTCACTAACTCGTCGAGAATTGGAAACATTGTTTTCTCCTTTGTTCGATGATTCATTTGAGACACGTGCACCAGATGTTCCACTAATTCCGCTGCTCAATCTGATAATATTCAAGTACCTGATACAACGGTTACTACAACAACAATAGTAACACCC
>LBNU01028678.1:130320-149296 GCA_014162995.1 Artemisia annua | reverse complement strand
GCTTCCCACAAACACATGCAATGTCTTAGCCCTAGCAACTATATTATCTCCTTGATATTCTAACTCATTTACCATAATTTTATTGTATTCAGCACGCGAAATAATGTTCATTGGCAAAGATGAGTTAAGGTAGGCGTCAAAGCTTCTAAATCCAATTTTGCATGGGAATTGCATGTTAAACAAACTATCTTTCTCAATCTTTGTTCTAGGGTTAACATAATTCAGGGGTTAGCTCTTTCATCCCCTTTAGGGTCATCTAATACTTCCCCATTCCCTAGGTCTTCATCGGAATCCGACGAATAGTAAAAAGGGCCATTTTCATGGTCGGTGTCATGGTCAGATTCGTCCATATCAGAATGGTTGTCAAAGTGATGATCGGGTGATTGGTTTGGTCGGTTTACATTTTCAACAATAGGGGTCAGGTTGGGTAACTGAAAATTCCTACGGCGGAAAACATGAATAACGGGGATCAAACGATCAATATTACTCATGAAGAAGTATTACGAACAAAGGCACAAAGAATAAGATAGACTAAAGAGGATCCTAGAAAAATAAAATAAAAATCTCACCAGAAAGGAATCTAGTGAGTAGACCTAATAAAATAAAAATTCAACCTAAACAATAACTATTCCCCGGCAACGGCGCCAAAAACTTGATGCGTGGTTTTGCGACCTTACAACAGGTTTTACCTCTCGAGGGATCTCAAGAGGCTTACAACCCCACCAGGCAGTGTACCGGACCGATGTAGTATAGTGTAGTGGTAAGTACTGCCGTCAGGAAGGATTTCCAGCATTCTTTTGAGACTTTGTCGTTTTCTTCACTTTATGCTCCAAAAATGTCCAAAATGATGTGTTTTCCAGAATTCTTCTCAAAAGTACCTAAAATGACAAAAGGAACGATTTAAGGCAATATTTGATCATATTAACTCGAATTAGGGCTTAAATGACCCCCTAAAACGGGTACACTTTTCACCTCATCAAATACCCTTACACTTGAGGTTTGCTTGTCCTCAAGCAAATAGGCTTTTATTCCAATCAAAATATGAGTTAGGGGTCATTTAACACTAATATAAAAGTAATTACAACAAATAGTTACTCGACCCTAATCATAATAAGCACGGAAATCATACACTAGCACCTCACAAATAGTGTTTGGATACTCTCATCTCTCGGGTGTTATAAACCTATACAACTACATTTGAAATGGAATAAAATCACTCACTACCTGTCACAACAAATAGATTACCATAGGCTTGGGAGAGGATCAATTACTCCTCCACTAGGCGTAAGCACCTAAGATAAACTATCAAAGAGGGATTTCCAAAGGGTTGTAATGTAAGGTGTAGGGATATGATAAACACGGTTTGGTTGGAATAAAGGGCATTTTACTGGTGGCAAGTTAATTATCATGATCAAATACATGTACTATACAATGTTGCTAAGCCAAGACTCGACTCAACTTAAGCTAAAAAGGAAATAATAAAAACATAAACAAACATAAAAAGAAACGGGATGGTAGTCCGTATGTTTTTTTTTCTACTTCTCTTTTTCTCATTTTTTTGTATTTTTCTTGATTTTTTCTATTTTTTTTTTGCATACACTCTTGCCCTACCATCCAAAATAATACATCATAGGGGCCTCGGTTCTCCCATTACACTTGAACTTTTACATACTTTACAAATAACTAATCTAATGACTCGAATTAAGATAATTGAAAAACTTGGAGTACTTTTTAAAAATATTTAGCACATATGGGGGTAATAGTGTTGTTCTTTCCCATTACTCCATTAAACTAGTACTTTACCCATGAGTCCTAATCGTCCCAAAACAATATGTACAAGATATGACTCGACTTAGCAACCATGTAATCAATTAGATAATTAACAAAGGGTTTAACACATATGTTGTCACAATAATGCACTAAAGCTGAGTGCATACAAGGTGGGCTAAGGCGATTTGGGTGTACATTTAAGTGGGGTGTAACAAATTCTCACTTTGAGTAAGATGCTCAAAGGTCGAAACGAAAAGATAGGCTCTGAGGGGTGTACTAGGGGTATCGTGTACCAAAAATGGGTACAACGCAAAGGGTGTGGGAGAATTACTTGACCAATGTAGCCATTGTAATTATAACAAAAACACGGGTGTAAAACAAGGGGTTAATCCTAATGCCTCTTATCATGTAGTAGATCTAACTACACGAATGTAGTCTCACTTGTGGATTTGAGATGGTCCTAACGCAAGTTCTAGAATCTAAGTGCTACCGGTACACACATCATAGCATAAATGCTTTTCCTACCAATTCTAGGGGCGAACCTCACATATTTGGGGTGGAAAATTTTTTAGTGGTAAGGTTTTTGTGCTAGTCATATAATTTCCTATCCATGAGACGCTTATTAGGACCAAAGTTTCACTTCTAAATGTTGTAAAAAATTTTAAATTGGCGCTAAAATTGCCCTAACAAATATTTCTCTCGGTTTTATTACAAATTTACTATCAAACAAACAAAAATCAAGCGCAATTGCATTCTCTAAGGTGTCTTCATTTACCCCCCTTACACTTAAACCGAACATTGTCCCCAATGTTCACATAAAAGATGTAAAAGTAATGAAAATGAAAGAATGAAACAAATACTCACCTGATTCGTTTGGTGTGGATAGTGAGGAAACATGGTTAGATCTTCTTCCAAGAAAGATGAACGCTCAAAGCTTCCCTTCCGAAATATAAATCATCTCCTTGACCAAAATAACCTGTTAACCTGAAAAGCAATAAAGGCGAACCTCGCGTAAAATCGGCGGTATAATCTATAATATGATATAATGCTTGTGGAATGAATGTTTTTGCAGAATTCTTGGAGATTATAAGTTAGAGAATTAACAAAACTTTTTATGATTCCGGAAAAAAAAACAAAACTTTCAAAAATTTCAGAAAATTACTGCCTGACGCCGTCAGGTTATAGTGCCTGACGTCGTCAGAAATGATTCGACAGAATTCTCATGTTAAGTTTCCGGAAAATTTCTGGAAAAACTATACCTTACTTCCTGGAATTCCTGCAAAAAACATCATTATGACTCGATACAAGCATTTGACTCAAACAAGTACTAATATGCATGTTAATTTACATTGTTATGATTCATGTTTATTCGTTCTTATAAACCGATTTAGATTTCCCTTACACTTATCTTTTGCAAAATACCTTTATATGTAGTTAAGACGAAGTTAAAAACAAAATAAAACATTTTCACAAGTTAGTTTTTTTTTGAAGCATGAATCAATAACAAGAAAAATAGCATACATACGGAAACAAATAAAATCAAACAAACAAATAAATAAACACAAAGCAAATAAAGCTTGGGTTGCCTCCCAAGAAGCGCTTTTCTTTATTAACGAGTCTTGTAGCTAGACTCAAAGTCACGTGCTCTTATCTAGTGTCACTAATGCTCACGTATCCAAGCGTGAGCCACCTAATTGTCACCTCATCCTTCTTATAATCATCATTAAGCTCTAAGCATCCGCGGTAGTACCTCTTATTCTTTTCATGGGGGTACTTAAGTCCTTTTCTAATATCGTTCTCACTCAATATATCACAGGGGGAAACCTATTACATTTCTCAATAGAAAAGTTTTTATATCTAGGGTGTGCACGGGGCATTTGATAAACAAAATCCTCATCCCCATCTGAGAATGTAATTAACCCTTTCATTAGTTTTTCATCTAAGTTGGTTAACCTTTTGAAGGGCTTCCCGAATACAACTTGGGTTAAGTCACTATCAATAAACTCTCCTAGATCTTCTATAACCATAAAGTCTGTTTGATAAGTAAAGCTTCATACAAACACATGCAATGTCTTAGCCCTAGCAACTATATTATCTCCTTGATATTCTAACTCATTTACCATAATTTTATTGTATTCAGCACGCGAACTAATGTTCATTGGCAAAGATGAGTTAAGGTAGGCGTCAAAGCTTCTAAATCCAATTTTGCATGGGAATTGCATGTTAAACAAACTATCTTTCTCAATCTTTGTTCTAGGGTCAACATAATTCAGGGGGTTAGCTCTTTCATCCCCTTTAGGGTCATCTACTACTTCCCCATTCCCTAGGTCTTCATGGTCGGTGTCATGGTCAGATTCGTCCATATCAGAATGGTTGTCAAAGTGATGATCGGGTGATAGGTTTGGTCGGTTTACGTTTTCAACAATAGGGGGCAGGTTGGGTAACTGAAAATTCCTACGGCGGAAAACATGAATAACAGGGATCAAACGATCAATATTACTCATGAAGAAGTATTACGAACAAAGGCACAAAGAATAAGATAGACTAAAGAGAATCCTAGAAAAATAAAATAAAAATCTCACCAGAAAGGAATCTAGTGAGTAGACCTAATAAAATAAAAATTCAACCTAAACAATAACTATTCCCCGGCAACGGCGCCAAAAACTTGATGCGTGGTTTTGCGACCTTACAACAGGTTTTACCTCTCGAGGGATCTCAAGAGGCTTACAACCCCACCAGGCAGTGTACCGGACCGATGTAGTATAGTGTAGTGGTAAGTACGGGGGATTGATCGTTCTCTCACAGGGAATAGTGTTCGTTAGGTATGAAAAACTGCTCTAATAGGTCTAAGGATGAGGGATGATTATTTTTGTATTTTTTATATTTTTTTAAAGCAATTAAAATCTCGGGTTTGAAGGAGTGGGCGGAATTAGTTGCTAGCCAACTAACTCAAAAACTACTATTGCAATTAAAATTAAAATAACAAGAAAATAAAAGGTTGTGAAACTTATATGGAGACAAGTGTGTTTACTTAGATTTCCTTACTCCCTAACTATCTTTTACCGGTTAATTAGTGTGTATTAATTGCGTGGATGACGGGTGTATTCCTTAATACCATTCGTGGGGTGGCGTACGTACTTCCCCAACTCTATAAGCTCCTACTTCACTCCTATGTCGAGCCTGCTAGAAGCTCCTAACATGGGATCATTAGAATTCGCTCATGCATTAAATACAACCATAAAAACCTAGTACGCATTGGTTCATGTTTCTTAAGACGTTCAAGCAAGTTACCGTATAGGAGGTTAGCCAGTTTTCTTAAGCCTAACATCGATAAACAATCATCCGATACAATTAATAACACACCAACAACCAATAATCAATAGTTAGGTTTCATTAGATCTAAGCAAACACAAAATAAATCTAGCCTAGCATGTTAATTGAAAGACAAGCATAAGATATAATTACCAACACATAGACATATTGATTAATTTGAATGGAGACTTATCTTTAGTTGAACATGGAATAATCAAGGGTGAAAAACCCTTGAAAAAGCTGTCAAAGTCGTCTAGGGTTTGTTCCCAAAAGTTGCACACTAATGAATGAAAAATAGAAAAGTATATATAGAAAATACACTCTGACGGCGTCAGCTTATACGCTCTGACGCCGTCAGCTCGCCGCCATTAGGGTTCTCGGATGGCCTAGATCTACTTCTGATGCCGTCACTTGTAAACTTGCTCTGGGCCGTCTCTCTTTAGCATTACACCTGACGGCCTACATTTCCTAACACCTGACGCCATCAGGTGTAAACATCACATTTTCTTCTTAGGGCGTCACGTATAGTTAGAATCCACTCCTTTGTCTTGGTTGGCTGACGGCGTCACCTTGTGACTCTGACGCCGTCAGGAAGGATTTCCAGCATTCTTTTGAGACTTTGTCGTTTTCTTCACTTTATGCTCCAAAAACATCCAAAATGATGTGTTTTCCAGAATTCTTCTCAAAAATACCTAAAATGACAAAAGGAACGATTTAAGGCAATATTTGATGATATTAACACGAATTAGGGCTTAAATGACCCCCTAAAACGGGTACACTTTTCACCTCATCAGTGCTGCTCGGCATTGTCTTGATGAATGGAGGCTTCTAAGGCCTCATACAACCTGATATGTGCTTCATGCCCTTTGTACTGGTTATTCTCGAACAAACGTTCCTGTAGAATTAACTTCATGTCAATGGTTAGTAGGTCTTTGAATCGAGATCTGAGGGGAGCTTCCATTGCGTAGCTAACAGCTTCTTGGACTTGATCGTCGATGGCATTCGAGACAAGACGATCAATGTTGAGGTGTTCCATCTTATACAGCCTGTCATTGTGATTCTTGATAGTTTGAGATAGATTAAGTTCAATAATGCTCCTTATCACCTTTTCATGCTTCGTCAATTTCTCATTAATGGTTACGTTGTCGTTGACAAGATTTGCAGTAATTTGACGAACATTGTCAACTTGAGTTGCAAGACTTGCAACGGTGGCCGTAGAAGTTGGTGTCACAATAGTAGTGGTGACAGTGGCCTGTGAGGTGATAGCAGGTGTGGGATCCGTAGTGGCAGTTGTGGTGATTGGAGTAGGTGTCGGCTTTGTCATGGTAGGAGTATTGGAGGTGTCTTGTTGGATGGGAACATCTACCATTGAAATAGCTTCTTCGTGTTCTTCACTTGAATTGTCAGCTTCAGATTCATTGGGTTTGTCCACCAGAAACTGATCACCATAAGCTTCAAGATTTTTGTAGGAAGCTAGAGTTCCTGTTGAGCTATCAGGTTCCACAACAATCTTCTGATCATTAGACTTAAGCTTGAGATTTCCTTGCACATCTGGGTAAGCAGTGGACACAAATTCTGCATGAAGAGTGTCTAATGGAGTCTCAGTCACTTCTTCCAGTTCCTGAAACAGCTTGTCACTGGTGGCTACTTTTGACGTTAAGTTTGAGTCCTCCACCTTTTGTGATAGGTCTGCTTCAGATTCAGACTCACTTGACTCAACAAGTTGTTCCAGACTTAGTGATGGAGACACGGTCTTGTCAGAAGTGGTTTTGGTTGTTGATGGTTCAGGTGATCACCTTTTAAGGATGAACTGTGATGTTGCAGATTTGGAAGCCGGAGATGAGATTTTCAACAGTGTTTGGGCTGCCAGTTCATCAGATGCAACTTCTTTACCTTTGCCTTCAACATGCTGTATTTGTTGTACCTTGCCAGAGTCAGGCTTAGTGATGCTTACTCCTCTGACAGGATGAACCGGTGGTTTACCAGTGTCAATGAGACTCTCTTGTACCGCTTGTTACACCATCATCTCTTCTACATTAAGCGTGTCTTCGGGCTCAGGATTATGATCACTTGGAGTCTCCTTAGTCTTGGTTTTCTTCGAACCGGATTTCTTATCCTCACTTCCTTGTTTACTCTTCTTGGTTCGTTCTGAGGAGGTGGCTGGGGCAGACACTCCTTTGCATTTCTTAGAGGATGACTTACCCGACTTGGTGGATTTAGGTTGTATGAGTACTGGGGTGTCATGACTTGCAGTCAACAATTTAACATACTCACTGTAGTATGAGGCTGTGAGTATGTTGTGAGTGAGTAGTGCTACTGGTATTCCCATACCAAACATTATTTGGGATCTTCCTTTTGCATTATACTTAAGAAATCCCACAGCATTCTCATCAGAAGTTAGGTGAAGTGCCGATCCTCTTCTGGTATAAAACCGTAGTGTTTGTTGGAGACGGATAATAATCAGCTTGGTGAATCGAATGCTTGGTATTCGGAGTTTGGTCGATTTCTTTTTGCCATCCTTATGCGCCTCAAAATTTGCCTTATCTTCAAGAAATGAGTGGATAGAGTGAGAGAACTCTTCCCAGATTCTTTCAACGAAATCAATATTCTTTCCATTGACAATTCCCCAGAGAATTTGAAGTGAAGGAGCTCGCAGTCTCTCGTACCCAGAGGTTTTGCCAGTTAGACACAGATTGATGAGACTTATGATTGCTCTCCAAGGTTGGTACATGTCGTTGGTGATGACAGAGGATGGCATGGTGACTTTAGTAGGATATCCCAGTTCATTGACGAATTTAAGGAGGGCAGCTGGATTGGGTGGAGCGGTGAACTCTACATTATCACCAGTAGGCATGATCTGTAGAGCACTGCCAAGAGTTTCTTTAGTGATGTTCACCCATTGTTCATCTAGTTGGCATCTATAAGTTCCAGCAACTCTGTCGTAGCACATAGTGTTCCAGAACTGTTGGATGTAGATGGAGGGAATGGTTGCAGATGCTGTGAATGCTCTGAAAAACGATGTCTGCTTCAGTAGATCCAGAGCTAATTTGAATATTGGGTGGTTCTGTGGCTTATCCGCCTTCAAGTAACAGTTACTTTTGCCAATTGCCACCCATTTGTCATGAGGTAAGATTTCTTCATCCGTACGAGTAGGTGGAGCAAGTGGTTGTACTGATGAACCCTCAACATTTGATTCAGACATCATTTCTGCAAATTCCAAAATTTCACCAACAAAAAGACAAATGGAAATATATTTGTCAGATAACATAGAACCCAGACGTCACTAAATTATATCAGATAAGTCACTTAAGTTCCATGCATAAGTGAAGACAAGATGATTATATCACAAGAGCATCCATAATAGATAACACATATTTGACGGGCACGTTTATGCCCAAGAACTATGGACATAACATTCATATCTTCAAGCATATCACTGATGATAATAGTGAGAAAAAGCCACACTTAAGCGGATACACTAGCAAAACTCAAAATCGCTAACAAGTAACACAGTTAATTGCTACCAGAATTAAACGCTAACATAGATAAACTTTAACAGAATTAATCGCTAACAGAATTAATCGCTAACATGGTTAAACGCTAACAGAATTAATCGCTAACAGGTGATGCGCGTGATGTGTCGTTGCGGTTTAGCAGTTTAATGCCTACTCAAGTTTTACATTATATTTAGCCGACTTATCAATAACACACACACTTAACGAGTAGTGTACCCGGTCAGTTTGCATATAATGGTAAACATAGTGTCGATCACTAAGAGTGGAACGTATTATCTAATTATCCTAATCAGTATTTTAATATCTAAGTTAGCTTTACAGTCTAATCTAATGATAGGGAGTTCAACCTGAGAGACTGCCACAGTTTGGTTATCTAATTAAACAGTAAATACTAATGAGAACAAATCAGCGAATAGCATACACGTACACCGATAGATAATAGAGACAATAATAAGGCCTGTCCTGATAATGAAGATAGCTTGTCACTTTTTTTATTGCTGGTTTTATATGAAGTGTATAAAATTAATCCGTACTCATTGGCTATTATATCGGCGAGTAAACCCTTAATGATTACTTATGAATATCCTACTCATCCAAAGACATCGGAGTGAGTAGGCGAGGAAGGAGTATGGCGGCTCAGCAGTGCTCAGCTAGACACAGAGGTAATCAATGCACTAATATAAGGAAACCAAAGACATCAACATATAAACCTTAATCGATGGGAAAGCAATTTTAAGGCAGGCATTTGATTATTGCGTACTCACAAACTACCGGCCATCAATCCTGATGGATTCAAAGCTTACTATTACAATAAAACAAAACTACTTAATGAATTATATACATGCAGGACCTTCTTACAGCTCTAGGATCTTCGTTTGGGGTGTGTCTTGTGTTGCTTGTTTGTCTGAATTCGTCTCCTTAGGGTTATGGTGCACACAAAATTCGTCTAGGTCTTGGGGTATTTATAGTTTCTGTCTGAGGGTTCGATGCGGCGTATGTAATGATGAGATGCGGCGCATTGACTTAACTTCGCGTGGGGTCCAAGCTTATTTTATTCTAAAATATTCGTACACCACCTTTAGATGCGGCGTAACTTGAATCTTTATGCGGAGCATGTCCTTCTGTTGTCTTGGATTGTTTCTGGTGAAGTCTTGATAGTGATACGCTGTATGTTAATTGTGTGATGCGGCGTATCTGGAGTAGAACGAGCTTGATCTTCTTCTTTGACCAGAGTTTCATATGCGGCGCATGGTAGAATTCCATGCGGCGCATTCTTCAAAGTCAGGCAATGGTCTTCGAATTCATCTAAGTATGATATTGCGGCGTATCTGTTGAGTGAGATACGGCGCATCTTCTGGGTTTCAGTAGACTTTTGACATCTTGCTCATTTTGCTCCGTAATTAGTCCAAAATCGCCAAGTTTCACCTTTTACCTGTTTTTACCTGAGAATCACTAAAGTAAACATTAAAGCACCGATTCTCATACATAATAAAGTAAAACAAGTTAAATAAATAGGATAAATGATGATAATAAAATGTACTTATTTGAGTTCATCAAATATCCCCCCACTTGAACTTTACTTGTCCCCAAGTAAACCTTAGATTTAATCTTATGAAAATGTATCCTAAAAGGTATTAGGATTTGTTTTTAATAGTTAAGCACGTATTCGTTTTATCATAATCACACAACCAACCACTTAACGAAGTAGAAACAAAATAATTTTTCAATATAAAACAATTCTAAATCGTTTAGTTGCTAGTTGTGACGAATATTCTATCATAAGCTTGACAAGTATACGCATCTCCCCCACTAAAGCCAAGGAGTAACAAGTCTAAAGCGGTAAAATGGGTTAGTAGGTTAAGGGTTGATCATTCTTTTTAATCTCTATCGATCTCATATTCCAGAAAAGGCGACAAAATCACGAATACATGATCGAATCCACGACCACGATACTCGCAATTGCTCAATTCCTTAACTCGAATAAGCTAAAGATAGGACCAAGTAATCTTCACCAATAATATTATATCAAAAAGGGCGACAAAATCAAAAATACATAGCCGAATCCACGACTACGATACTTAAGATTGCTCAAATCCCTAATCTCAACAAATCAAAGGTTAGGATGAAGAATGATATAGGGTATGGATAATATTTGGGATATAAATTGGTGTAAAATAAAAATAAACAAAACGGATAGATTAAAATCCTAAGTGTGGTTAATTACTTTCCCAACCATCCCATGAATAAGACTCATATCATTGAATAACTCACGCTTTTGACTCATGTAACTCACGCTTTAGGTAGACACGAATTATACTCAATAAAATCTTAAACAAAGAATAATCTTAGTTGGCGTTCCCGTAACGGCCAACTCCCTTTCAATCATAAATATAATATACAACAACAAATAGTGGTGATATCTCCACTTTTACAAAATTTTACATAAGTTGGTTAAAAAAAACTTCCAACTTTTTCTTCTTTCTATTTCTTTTCTATTTTTTCGATTTTTTTTTACTTGTGTAAATTTCACAACTTTTCTATCACGATTTTTCCGGATAATTTTTCCATACTTTTCATAATTTTCAGAAAATACATGTAATAGTGAAAGTAGTAAACACACGAAAAATAAACTAAAAATATACAATATGTACTTTCACTCCAATTGCATTGTGCAATTTCCCGACCTAACCAAAGATAATGAATTACGCACGCGAACACAGGTAATGTAAGGTAGCACACTTTGCCTAAAGTAACTAACCACGGATTTCAATCTACAGGGTAGGCTAAGGTGTGAGGGTGTAACGAAACATTTTAACAAAGGTGTAAGAAACGAAAGGAATGGCTCTGAGGGTTTTTCTAGGGGTATCTTACTCTAAAAATGAGAGTAACAAAAGGGTTTATACGGGGGTTAACTAACCGGTGTAGCTAGTTAATATCACAAAACATATAAAGGCTTTTTGGGTGTAATCCTAGAATTTTACCAAGTTAGACAAGTCACTCCAATTATATCAATAACTCATTATGGTGGTCTCGAGTAGTATACAAGCCAAGTTCTAAAGTTTACAAGTCACCAGCACACTAAAGTTTTTTATTTTAGGCAAAAATAATGTTATATGTACGGCTATGTAATTTAGACTTAAACAAAAACATGTTAAAATTTTTTAAATTATGATATATTAAGCGCATTTTAAGCATATTTTGAAAAAGTTTGGACAAGTAAGTGTTCTAATTCTCCATCCCCCCACTTAAGTTAAACAACGTCCTCGTTGTTTGTTTTAAAGGATTAAAAACTGGAAAATAAAAGAATTAGAATAGAAAAACTTCCCTGATATTTGCTCGGAATGATCCTCCATTATGCGTTTGCGAGCAAAGATCAACTTTGTTGTGGCTTAGAACGTTAAAGCTTCATGAATGAGGTATCCACAAAAAATGCAGGAATCTATAATACCACCTAGACTTTTACACACCTGAGTTAAGAAGGTTCAACTTGCATAATACATTAGTAGTTAGTGAAAATAAAACCTAAACAAATAAAATTAAAAATCATCAGGTCAGTTGATACGCCGCATCCTATCGAAGAAGATGCGCCGTATCGAGCCTGGAATTAATACGAATCAGAATAAAAGATGTGTCGTATCCTTAAACAGGGATGCGCCGCATTAAATAAACTGACAGAATGTTTTAAAGAAAAATAAAAATGCAGAATGTAAAATAAGATATGACCAGTACAGATGATACGCCGCATTCCATAGTGGAGATGCGCCGCATCTTCTGCAGGTCTGACACACTCGACACAAAACAGAAAAAACAAATAAAAATTTCCGGGTAGTCTCCCGGTCAGCACTTGTCTTTATTCCAGAGTCTTCAAGTTAGACTCACGTTCAACTCCTATTTTATTCTTGCAAGGTGCCATCCTTCTTCCTTCATACGAAAGATGTTACCATAAACCTCCGCAACGTTCTCTTCGGATCGGGTAAGCTCATTAGATTCGGCATCCTTGAGAGCAGCATATTCTTCCATCGGTCCAAAGGAATACTTAATCACTTCGAATCTTTCAGTAGTGAAGGTTGGAGGTTTCTGATATGGTATACCGAGAAGCTGACATTTACTTTTCTTGAATGACTCAATATCGTCGTTGACAAAGCTAGATTCTTGATTGCAACTAAGGTAATCTTCAAGTTCGTCTGTTAGTTCTTCATGAATTTCTTTATTTGGTTCAGGAAGATTTCCCATAACATCTTCAATAGGATGGTAACTCTCCTCACTATTTGATTCATACTCTCCTTGAATTCTGTCCCATTCCTTCTGGAGTTTCCATTGTAACCTTCGGTCAAGCTTTGTATAATCATTAAATTTTCTGTGTACCCATTCCAAAAATGTCATGTCTTTAGGGTCGCGAAGTTCCTGAGTCCTTCGATTCTTGCTGTTTCTTGTAAGGCTTCGTTTTTCCTTTCACCATCTTCAATCAAGTCATACCAACTGTAATATTCAAAACTGATATCATCTCCGTTTTGTGTCATCCCGATTATATTGCCACCATTACATATTCCGTCATTCCTCCAATCACAGCTTGGCCACTGACAAGTCCCATCCTTGAAGCGAATGGGCTCACAGCTATGCACTAGTTCATCGTGAAATACTGATTTATTAGAGACCCTTGGAATTTGATCAATCCATTCATATAACCAAGTATTCTTGAATGCATCAAAAGTTTTGAATCCAGGTATGTCCCCAGTGAGCATATCAGTATCGACTTTTAACAAACAGTTAAATTCGTTAAATTCCTTGCATAGAGGGGTTTCATAATCAAACAAGTTTGTTTCAATTCTAAACAATTCACCCTCTTCGTTGTCAAACTCCTCCTCGTCATTCCCTGTTCTCCAGTAATTCCAGAGTTCGTTCTTTAGAGACGAATTCATCTTCTCAGGGAAAAGAAATTTAGATTCTAGCCAACAGATGAACGCACGGCTAAACTTCTCCAAAAATTTTATTTTAAGTTCAACCCAATTGTCAACAGGTTTGTCGAGCTCGAAGTCTAGCCAATGCATTGCTTCTCCTGTAAGTGTATTTGGAAAGATTCGGAGCATGAATTGATTGTAGGTCATGCTCTTTGTTTTGTAGAGCTTAGCAATTTTCAGAATCCTTTCCATGTGTTTATCGGCGTCTTCATTCCGGAATCCTTGAAAGGTATTGTCATGTAACAACTTGAGAAATTCCCCATTTACACCAAACTTGCGGTTCCCTTCGTACCATTGTTTGGCAATCTTGGTGCTATTGTTAGATGGCACAATATCTCTGGTTGACAGCATTGTTGCTTCAGGTTCTTTCTGAGATCAGTACAAAAAACTATCAGTAGGATTTGTTCAAGAAAGCATATCGTTAGGAAACTAATAATGAAAACGGAATATGAAAAATAAAAGTTGCTGATATCTGCAGACGATGCGCCGTATCCTTGAAAAAGGATACGCCGTATCTTATTACGTTAAAATTAAATCAGACTCTTATTTTTAAAAATAGATACGCCGCTTTTAAATTAGAATGCGTCGTACCTGTCAGTTATCAAAAATCAATTATATTTATATAAATTAAATGCGCCGTATTAGCATAAGCTAATGCGCCGTATTTTCTTTACGATTCAAAATACAAGATTTTTGATTTAGTAGATGCGCCGTATTGATAAAAATCGATGTGTCGCTTCTGTTTAATAATTCGAAAACTGTTTTTAATTTTAAATATTAAATACGCCGTATCTGTTAAAACAGATGCGTCATATGGCGTTAGGGTTTCGAAAAATTCTTTATTAAAAACAGAATACGCCGTATCTTAGGGAAAGATACGTCGCACACGAGTTATTTAAACGCGTTGTATTTTATAAATTAAAACGCAATACGCCGCATCCGATAAACAGATGCGCCGTATTGTTTGTATCTGCACAGTACAACGTCAGTAGGTACTAAGAAAAAAAATAAAATAAAATAAAAATAAAATTACAGAAAATTAAACACACAAAAACAGTAAATATGCAAATTATACAATGAATGCAAATTATCTAATATACAACAAGTTAGGGGTTAGTGTCTAAAAACCTAATAAAAAAAAAAACTAATTAAAATACTAATCAATTTAACAGATAATAACAATTCACTCCCCGGCAGCGGCGCCAAAAACTTGATGCGCGTGATGTGTCGTTGCGGTTTAGCAGTTTAATGCCTACTCAAGTTTTACATTTATATTTAGCCGACTTATCAATAACATACACACTTAACGAGCAGTGTACCCGGTCAGATTGCATATAATGGTAAGCAGAGTGTCGATCACTAAGAGTGGAACGTATTATCTAATTATCCTAATCAGTATTTTAATATCTAAGTTAGCTTTACAGTCTAATCTAATGATAGGGGGTTCAGCCTGAGAGACTGGCACGGTTTGGTTATCTAATTAAACAGTAAATACTAATGAGAACAAATCAGCGAATAGCATACACGTACACAGATAGATAATAGAGACAATAAGAAGGCCTATCCTGATAATTAAGATAGCTTGTCACTTGTTTTATTGCTAGTTTTATATAAAGTGTATAAAATTAATCCGTACTCGTTGGCTATTATATCGGCGAGTAAACCCTTAATGATTACTTATGAATATCCTACACATCCAAAGACATCGGAGTGAGTAGGCGAGGAAGGAGTATGGCGGCTCAGCAGTGCTCAACTAGACACAAAGGTAATCAATGCACTAATATAAGGAAACCAAAGACATCAACATATAAACTTTAATTGATGGGAAAGCAATTTTAAGGCGGGCATTTGATTATTGCGTACTCACAAACTATCGGCCATCAATCCTGACGGATTCAAAGCTTACTATTACAATAAAACAAAACTACTTAATGAATTATATACATGCATGACCTTCTTACAGCTCTAAGATCTTTGTTTGGGGTGTGTCTTGTGTTGCTTGTTTGTCTGAATTCATCTCCTTAGGGTTATGGTGCACACAAAATTCGTCTAGGTCTTGGGGTATTTATAGTTTCTGTCTGAGGGTTCGATGCGGCGCATGTAATGATGAGATGCGGCGCATTGACTTAACTTCGCGTGGGGTCCAAGCTTATTATATTCTGGAATATTCGTACACCGCCTTTAGATGCGGCGTAACTTGAA
Source organism: Artemisia annua (assembly GCA_014162995.1). NCBI lineage: Eukaryota > Viridiplantae > Streptophyta > Magnoliopsida > Asterales > Asteraceae > Artemisia > Artemisia annua. Next base: position 133,539 of record LBNU01028678.1, on the reverse strand, counting down.
TCTTTATGCGGCGCATGTCCTTCAGTTGTCTTGGATTGTTTCTGGTGAAGTCTTGATAGTGATACGCCGTATGTTAATTGTGTGATGCGGCGTATCTGGAGTAGAACGAGCTTGATCTTCTTCTTTGACCAGAGTTTCATATGCGGCGCATGGTAGAATTCCATGCGGTGTATTCTTCAAAGTCAGGCAATGGTCTTCGAATTCATCTAAGTATGATATTGCGGCGTATCTGTTGAGTGAGATACGACGCATCTTCTGGGTTTCAGTAGACTTTTGACATCTTGTTCGTTTTGCTTCGTAATTAGTCCAAAATCACCAAGTTTCACGTTTTACCTGTTTTTACCTGAGAATCACTAAAGTAAACATTAAAGCACCGATTCTCATACATAATAAGGTAAAACAAGTTAAATAAATAGGATAAATGATGCTAATAAAATGTACTTATTTGAGTTCATCAACAGGGTTAAACGTTAACAGGGTTAAACGCTAACAGAGTTAATCGCTTAACAGGGTTAAACGCTAACAGAGTTAAACGCTAGTCGAGTTAAACGCTAACAGAGTTAAACGCTAACCGAGCTAATCGCAAACCGAGCTAAACGCTTAACAGAGTTAAACGCTAATCGAGTTAAACGCTAACAGAGTTAAACACTAACCGAGTTAATCGCTACCCGAGCTAAACGCTTAACAGAATTAAACACTAACCGAGTTAATCACTGAAAAAGTTAATCGCTAACAGAGTTAAACGCTTAACAGAGTTAAATGCTAACCGAGTTAATCGCAGTCAGAGTTAATCGCTAACAAGAAGCCCTGAACTAAACGCTATCAAGAAACCACACTAATCGCTATCAAGAAACCACACTAATCGCTATCAAGAACATAGTATACCCAGCACACAGTCACTAGACACGAAAAAAAAACCAAACATGTACCCAACATAATTGCTAACAAGAATGAATTAAACGCAATCAAAAACCTTATACCGAATGTATAATCCACAAACTCTCGAACACTAAGTCACCACAACATCGTATCAATCATAACAGATTTTAACCATAACTCATTTAATCGCTATCAAGAACATTCAATCCAATCGAGAGCACATAAACCATTTCTCACTTAATCGCTAACAAGAACATCATATCAAACGAGAGCACATAACCCACACCTCACTTAATCGCTATCAAGAACATTCAATCCTTGTCCCTAAAATTCCTAATAAAAATGGAAGATAACCGAATACCCAAACACATAAGGACTAGAGATATGTACATATGAAAAAACAACAAAGACATACTAACCAATTCAGCAGCAAGTTCGAGGATGCGCTACACCTATACCAAATCCATTACAGATTATATCGTTAAACTTAATCCTAGGTTAAAGAATTTAATCATTAATATAACAATCTGATGCGTGAGATTGCACCCTCGGAAAAAGGTTTTACTTCTCAAGGGACCTTGAGAAGCTTGCAATCCCCACCAGGCAGTGTACCTGACCGATGTAGTATAGTGTAGTGGCAAGTACCGGGGGATTGATCGTTCTCTAGGGGAATAGTGTCGTTAGGATTGAAAAACTACTCTAATAGGTCTAGGGGTGAGGGAAGATTCTTTTTAGATTCTTATATTTTTTATGAAAGCAAGTAAAAATCTCGGGTTTGAAAGAGTGGGCGGAACTAGTTGCTAGTCAACTAACCCAAATAACTACTAATGCAAATAAAATAAAATAAACTGAAAGTAAATGTTGTGAAAACTATATGGAGAGAAGTGTGTTTACTTAGATTTCCTTACTCCCTAACTATCTTTTACCGATTGATTAGTGTGTATTAATTGCGTGGATGACGGATTGTATTCCTTAATACCAGTCGTGGGGGTGTGTACGGACTTCCCCAACTCTATAAGCTCCTACTTCACTCCTATGTCGAGCCGGCTAAGAAGCTCCTAACATGGGATCACTAGAATTCGCTCATGCATTAAATACAATTGAATAACCTTAGTACACCTTGGTTCATGTTTCTTAAGACGTTCAAGCATGTTACCAATTGGAAGTCTGCCAGTTTTCTTAAGCCTAACATCGATAAACATTCATCTAATACAATCAATAACACACCTTTCAATAAATAATCAATAGTTAGGTTTCATTAGATCTAAGCAAACACAAAGAAAACCTAGCCTAGCATGTTAAACAAAAGACAATAACAAGATAGAATCAAACAACACATAGACATATTGAATGATTAATTGATAACTTATCTTCAATGTAACATGGAAGATCTCAAGGTGAAAAACCTTGAAAAAGCTGCTAAAATTCGTCTAGGGTTTCTCCCTAAAAAGTTCCACACCAATGACTAAAAATTATGAGAATATATATAGGAAAACAGATCTGACGGCGTCACGTTGTAGCCTTGACGCCGTCACCTCGCTGTGCTTAGGGTTTCTTGATGGCCTTCTTGACGCCGTCCCCTTTTAATCCCCCAAAATTCGTTCTGGCTTATCAAGGCTTGACGGCGTCACATCCAAGCTTGACGCCGTCAAGAGTACTATTCCAGCAGATTTTAGCACTTTTCGAATTCTTCACTTTTATGCTCCAAAAACGTCCAAAATGCTTCCTTTTTCAGATTTCTTCTCCAAAGTACCTAAAATGACAAAAGGAACAATTTAGGGAAATATTTGATCAAATAATTACGAATTCGGGCTTAAATGACCCCTCAAAAGCGGTACACTTTTCGCCTTATCACAATCACACAAACCTAGAGATTCTTAATGGTGGATGTGATACGAGTGGGATGCAGCAATAGCGATTAGATCGAGAGGATGTGGGAAGAGAGAAATCAGTTTTGTAAAACAAAAAAGAAGATAATCGCTATGTATTTATGAGGGCACACTCATCTTTCACAAAATTGCAAATCTAGTCCTTGTACTAGCTAAAAGGCACACTCATCTTTCACAAAATTGCAAATCTAGTCCTTGTACTAGCTAAACACCAAGTATCACCTAATGGCAAGATAACACCTTGTACTTTATAAACACCACTTATCATCAAGTAACATCAAATTGTAAAAACTAACCCATAACCCACAAAATACTTAATCACAAGGCTGATACACTCAAAATTAAAACACTAATAACCTCTCCCCCTCAAGCAATGACCAGATCATAAATCTGAGTTCATTGATTGACATATCCATAAGCAGATATCCTAACCACCCCATGCACAAAAAAA